>JAADVY010001066.1:0-10365 GCA_023336035.1 Pythium plurisporium
AATTTCGAGCTGAAATCAACGCCAAACGGTGTGGAATTTGATTTGCTAGAATCTGCAGTTTTCCGTTTGTCCATAAGTGGCCTAGTTCCTGAGTTTTCATTCCGAATGTGAATTTTCAAAAACCACTGGCGCGGACTGTACCTGGAACACCTCGAGTTTGCCTAAGCGGTTCCAAGACCAGGCGGCGTAAGAGTATACAGCTGACACGCGGTCACTACCCCACCTTATCTATTAGTACAATAGCAACGCTTGTATCCCCTCACCATCGTGAGCTTCGCATCTTCCTGCCAGTTCGTGGTATCGTGACCTTGGATGCAAGGGCAAGATGACTCGGGTCTATGGTCCGGGTTTTCAGGCCAGTCGAAACCCGTTTTGCAAATTTTGACTGGATTTCGTACTGGAATTCCGGGCAATGTGGTCAGTAAGGTACCCATCGCTCAAAACGGGTTTGCTTCCTGATCTTTCCCTCTCAGCTCACTTGGCGATTCGCCTTCTTCCTCTCAAGACCCTCTTATCCTCTGTTGGTACTCCTGACTCTCACCCGTGAGCATCATGTTCTCTGGTAGTAGCCACGCGTCACAGGGATTCGCCTCGTTCGCGCCGCAGGCCGGCGGGTTTGCAAGCACCACGACGCTCCCCCGCGGGAGCGGCTTTGGCTTTGGCTTCGGCTCTGCGAGTGCGGACCACAGCAGCTCCTCCGCCCTCGGGGGCTTTCGCTTCCCCGCGAGTGGCGCCCAGGAAGTGCCGCTGAATAGGCCTCTCTTCGGTTCTAGCGTGGTCAACGCAGCGAGCACGGCTGAGACCACGACGCCTAGCTTTGGCTGTGGCTTTGTGCGACCAGAGCTGTCTGGAGACTTCGCTACGCCACCCACGGGTGGTATGAATTTCAACCGTGGCTCGGGAAACACGAGCTCACTATTTGGGCCGTCGGTTCAGGTGGAGCCGCCTACGGAAGGCTTCTACTTTGGGCCGCCGGGGCAGGTACCGCCCTCCAAGCCCTCGCTGTTCTGGCGGCCGCCGGCCACTTGTGCGATACCACCTGCCACGGCTTCCGTCGCTTCTGCGGGTGGTCTCTTTGGACCGACGAGCGATAAGACCAACCCGCTCGGACGAGGGCTCACGACACGTGAGTGCTTCGCCGCAAACGACGACAAGCGGTTCACGCAACCAGCGTTCGCGTCGTCCAAACGGTCCGTGTGGGCGTCGATCGTGGAGATGAACAAACCTTCCGCAAAGCCCAACAGCGGGACGTCTAGCACCCCCACGCCGTTATTCGGTGGCTCACCACCGAAGCCCTCGTTCCGATTCGGATCGTACGCGTCGGCGGCTAAGACCACCGAGTCGTACGCCCCCACGTCGGTGGTTGAGGCGAACAGCCAGACTGGGCGAATGATGTCCATATCTGCCATGGCTGGTCGTGGCGACCAATCCGTCGAGGAGCTTCGCTTGACCAGCTCTGGCCAACGAGCTACGACTGCCACCGAAACTGAACCTCTCGGTTTCTCGTTTGGTGGTACCCAGCCTTGTCATGTAGGAACCTCGCCAATTCGGACCTTGGCCACAAGAGCTCAAACCCTAGCTCCAGCTGGCAGTGGTTTTCCCCAAACGCCGTCAATCTGTGCCTTTGCGTCGGGCAATCAGACAACCCGCAACCATCCGACGCCAGGTTTTCAGAGCCCAGCAAACTCAAGGAACCCGTTTGCATCGGCAACTGGGCAGGCGACTGTGTTTGGTCCTTCCACGACGACTGCTACGAGTAGGCCAGATCGTGCGAACCCGTTCTCTGGCATCAAGAGTTCGGTTTCAAAACCAACCAATCCGTTGCTTTGGGGCTTTGTTGCCGACAAGCAAAGCAGTGGAACGACTGGTGCATCCACCGAGCTGGACAAAAGTGCAATCTCCTCTGGCGGATTTCATTTTCTCCGAAACGAAATGGCCACGGTGTCTGAATCTGCTGCTGTATCTGCGGGTAGATCGTTTGGACGAAAAGATGCTTCGGAATCGCAAATTTTATTTTGCTCGTTCCCAGGACCATATGCAGCGATGTATTGTGCAGAATCGGTTGACGCCACTGGTTCGGCACAGCAAGAAGCAGCTTCATCGACTGAAGAAGCGGCTTCGGTTGAGAAGAATGATTCTCCGCATGAACCTGCTTTGCTCGCATTGCCTCCATTGACTCCTTCGTACTCGAAGATCTCAGGCTCGCGAGCGAAAGCCTTTGTTCGCCGAGCTGGAATGTCCAATGCGAAGGCATTCGTGATGCAGAGTAGCCATCAGATAGTGGCTGCGACGCCTACTGCGCGAAAGTTCTCAGCCGAGTACTCGACGTCGCCCACGAAGAAACCGATTAAGCGTATTGTCGTGGGCCGGCGAGACGCCGAAGTGTGGAAACACGGTCAATTTTCGCTCAGATCATCGCTGTTTGCGAAGTCCGTGAAGGCAACGGCGTTTGCCTTTGAGACTGCCGTCTGTGACGTTGAGGAGCAACCTTCTCAACATGAAAACGAAATCGAGCCCGACAAGCAGGTGCTTGATCCGTCAGCAAAAGACACCGAGCCGGTCGATCTTGACAATTACGACCTCTAGCTGCATAGTTACGTTTTTCCCGTGCATCAAAATTCGCACAGCTCCATACAAAACAGGCAGTTCACATCCATGAACGCACGAACCTTTCATTACTCACGTACTGGTTGACTTCTACGCATTAGCTTCCCTGACTCGCTTCTTTCGCTGACATGTAATCTCTTTCTCTACGTATGCAAGACACATTCAAGGAGGCTTCGCTGCAACTGGCGTCGCATCAGCTCGTAGAACTCAGCGTCGCTTTCATCGCGGCTACTCGATGCTGATGGCAACCAATCGTCGCGTCGACCTTGTAGTTGAGCGAGCTTCGCGGTGACCACTTCAAGCCGAGCATGGAGGCGCTCCCATCTGGGCATGGCAACTGGTTCCACGAGGGAAACGTTTTTCTGTACGTCGTCTGTAGTACTTGTCGGCGGTGTTGGAAGAGTGGCTGACTCGTCACTTGACGTCCCAGTCATGGACGATTGCGGTGAGAAGAGTGAGCCGTCGTTCTCGGGTTGCTCGAGTCGCTGCTCCATCCCCTCCACCGCCTTGAGGCGCTTGCTTGCGCTATCATTCGTAGCTCGTTCATCGGGCGACGTCCGCTTGGTACCACAGGCCTGGTCCATTCGAGGCGGTCGCGACGGCACCGGCAAGAACTCAAACGGCGACGACGGTGGTGACACAGCGCGCGCGGGCGGTGGCGGCGGCGCAGAGACAGGAAACTCCGCCAGCCGCACTGGCTCCATCTGAACTGCTTGCGCCACGACCGTCTTCGCCTTCTCCTGTTTGTCCCCGCATGTCGCTCGTTGCTGCTCATCGGCCGCGCGGAGCAGCCGCAGAAAGCCCGCCTTGGTCGTATTCGCGTGCGGGCCGCTCTTCACCACCGGCAGCTTACGACGGTAGCACTCGCTGCGCAGCACGTTGCATGCGAACCGCTCGTACGGCTCCTGCAGCGGCGGCTTCTTCTCCGCGTCGTCACCCATTGTTTGGGTGCTGGAAGATTTCCCTTTCGAGGTGCGGGGAAGTCGAGGGCAACCACGAGTGTTGGTCGGTTCCACACCTTGAAGCCGTACCCATGCGCACTTAATACGAACCTAACATTGTCAACCCAAGGTTTTGAGGTTTTTCCTCCACTTCTTTTGGCGGCACCAGTGTTTCTTTCCCCCCCTCCGATGGTTCCGTCCTCTCAGTATTGAGAAAGCAACCACCAAGCGACCTGCGATGAGCTTCTCCTTTGGCGGCGGCGCCACGGGCGGTGGCTTTGGTGCGGCTGGTACGGGCGGAGGCTTCGGCGCCACAGGGGGCGGTTTCGGTGCGGCGCCCGCGGCGGGCGGAGCCGCAGCGTCTCCATTTGGCGGCGGCGCGACCGGCGGCTTTGGCGCGACGGGCACCTCGGCGTTTGGCGGCGGCGCGGCGGGCGGCTTCGGCTCGGGCATCAAGCCGGCGGCGACGGGTTTTGGCACGAGCGGAGGCTTTGGCACGACCAGTTCGTTCGGTGCACAGCCGGCGGCGACCAGCGCGTTTGGCGCAGCTCCAGCCACGGGGACCGGTCTCTTTGGCGCGACGGCGGCCTCGCCAGCCAGCGGATTCGGCGCGGCCGCGGCGAGTCCGACCGGGTTCGGAGCACCAGCAGCCACGGGCGGATTCGGTGCAACGGGTGGCGCGTTTGGCGGCGGCGCGACGACCGGTTTCGGCGCGGCACCGACGACGAGTGCGTTCGGCAGCAGCGCGGCGGCGTCGCCGTTTGGTGCACCCAAGCCGGCGGCGGCCTCGCCGTTTGGACAGACAAGCAGTTTTGGTACGACCTCGGCGTTTGGCAGCGGTGGTGCTACAGGCTTTGGAACGCCGGCTCCCACGGCAGGTGGGAGTGTGTTCGGTAGCACATCGGGGACCAGTGCGTTTGGCGCGAAGAGCCCCAGCCCATTTGGCGCGACGTCGACGACAAGCACGTTCGGTGCACCTGCCGCGACCACAGGAGGGTTTGGTGGATTTGGGGCGTCCCCGGCGCCCGCGCAACCCGCCCAACCTCAAGTCGGCACTGGTAGCCCGCCTTATGAAGCCACTCGCGAGCAAGATGGTGCAGCCGGCATGACCAACTTCTACGCGATTTCGCGAATGCAGGCGTACGCTCACAAGTCGTTTGAGGAGCTTCGCTGGGAAGATTACGTGAAGCGCACCAACCCAGCGCAAGCACAGGCGATCGCTGCCATGAACCCCCCGCAGGCCGCTGCGACAGCTACTGGCTTTGGAGCGGCTGCTCAGCCTGCTTCCACCGGCTTTGGTACAACTGGTGGTTTCGGCGCTGCGCCGTCAGCCTTCGGATCAACTCCTGCATCTGGTGGATTTGGGTCGTCATTCGGAAACACGGCGACAACTGCGACCAGCAGCGGGTTTGGCGGCTTCGGCGCTCAGCCTTCAACCAGTGGCGGTATGTTCGGATCGACAACTCGCAGCTTGGGTTTCGGTGCCGCGACAACGACGCAACCAGCGACGAGCGCGTTCGGCGCCCCTGCGACGACTGGGTTTGGCGCACCTGCTGCAGGTGGTTTCGGCTCTACTGGATCAACTTTCGGCAGTTCTTTCGGCGCACCGGCTGCTAACCCTGCCCAACCTGCATCCGGTGGGTTTGGTGGATTTGGTACTACCAATACCGGGACGAGTGGTGGTTTTGGCACAGCTACAGGCGGTGCATTCGGCAAGCCGGCGGCACCAACGGGTGGCTTCGGTTTTGGTGCGACGAATGCGCAATCGGCTCCTGCCACTGGAGGCTTTGGCTTCGGTCAGAATGCTGCCACGACCCAGCAACCTGCTGGTGGATCTCTCTTTGGCAACACCAACACTGCGACGACCGGTTCTGGGTTTTCCTTCGGTGGAAGTACCCCGAAGCCAGCAGCATCGACAGGGTTTGGTGGGTTCGGTGCGACCACGACAACGGCAGGTGCCGGCGGATTTGGAACTGGAGGCGGATTTGGAACCGGGGGTGGTTTTGGTAGTGGTGCCGGTGGATTTGGCGCGCCTGCTGCGACAGCTCAGCCTGCCGGTGGTACGTCGTTGTTCGGAAATACTACAACGGGTACTAGTGGCGGTTTTGGATTCGGCACGAACACTGCTGCTACAACTGGTGGAACAAGTCTGTTTGGCAACACTCCAAAGACCGGCACAGGCATGTTCGGAAGCACAACAGCAACCACGGGAGGCGGTGGGTTGTTCGGCTCTACCACTACTGGAGGAAGCTCGTTATTTGGTGGTGCAGCCAACGCCAACAAGGGCACCAGTGGTTTCAGTTTTGGTGGAGGTGGCGGCTTGACCGGAACGACTGGCACCAGCAGCTTTGGCGGCTTTGGCTCTTTCGGCTCGGCTGCTGGCTCTGCAGCTCCTGCGACTGGAGGTTTTGGTGGCGGCAGCTTGTTTGGTTCTGGTGCGGCAGCTCCTGCAGCTGCGGCTGCCCCACAGCCTCAACAACCGTCCACGCTAACAGCAGCTCCGGATGTGAACCCCTATGGAACAGGTGCATTTGGAGCCGGTTTGGTTGAGCAGAATGTTAAGGCTGCTCTTGACTCGCAGTCTTTGAAGCCAAGCTCTAGCGCAGCTTCTCGATTGAGCGCATTTGCTCAAGATGTTGGTTTGCCGCGAGGTCCACTCGAGAACTCAGTAGCCTCGAAGCGTAACCTCCTCAGCAGCACCCGCTACTCGATTCCTGTTTCTTTCATCCGAGAGTCTGGTTTCAAGGGCTCGAAGAGTCGTTTTGCAACCATCACCAGTGCGAGTGCTGTACCTGGCACTGGAAACGCTCTTCGGTCGACCCCGTCGGATGCTGTCACCGGAACCCAAGACGACGAGTTCAAGTTTTCTTCGTCTCTGTTCCGTACTTCAGTAGCCAAACGTCTTATCATTAACAAGACTGATCTTCGCCAAGAGTCGATTTCAAATCGTAATGGCGCCACTCGAGCCTCGGTGATTCCACTATCCGAAGAAGAATCAGCTTCAACCAATGCTGGTAGCTCTAGTCGAAGCAAGGCACCTTTGAGATCTGATGATGAAGGCTTCTACAGCGTGGTGTTCAGGACATTAGCCACCAAGAAGAGCTTCACGCTCCGGTTGAAACTCTTCGACACTGTCAAGGAAGCTCGCGAGGATGTGAGACGCTTGCTGCGTGCCACCATGAATAGTCCAGTGAGCGATATCCAGTTACTTTTTGGAGGTCGTGTTGTGAACTCGACAACAACCATCGACGACCTGAATCTTCGTGAAGGTGACGTGGTGGATGTCGCCATTGTGGAGGACTTGACGGAGGATCGTGGAGCAGACCGCGAACAACCCGTTCCAGCAAAAAAGCCTACGGTGGCCCCGTCTGATACATCAAACAAGCCACAGCCTAGTCGTTTCATGTCGTACGCTGAGTTTATGAATTCAGCGATGCGAGAAGAGCAAGAGCAGCTCCTGTCCGAGTCGCACAAGCCGCTCTCGACAGCCTGCCCAAGCCTTAAGAACGAAGACTATTTTACTGTGCCGTCCTACGACCGTCTGAAGCGGATGACTGAAGAAGAGCTTTCAGCAGTAGAAGGATTCACTGTTGGGTGCAAGGGACTTGGATCAGTCGAGTGGATTGGTCAGACGGATGTTCGTCATTTGGATTTGGACGAGCTGATTTTCTTTGAGAAGAAGGAGGTCATCGTGTACAAGGATGACGAGAACAAGCATGAGCTTGGAACGGGTTTAAACCGCCCCGCAATCGTGGAGTTGTTGGGTGTGTTCGCTCCCCGCAAGATTCAAGACCCGGAAGCTTACCGGGAGAAGGTGAAGCAACGAACTCGGGACATTGGAGCGACTTACATTGACTACACACCCTCAACCGGTGTGTGGCGCTTCCGTGTTGAGCACTTCAGTCGCTATGGTTTTGATGACGACGATGAAGACGAAGATATGGAGAAGGCGGGTGAATCCGTGTCAGCGGCAGGATTTACGGACGAGCGGAAGAAGATGTCCATGCCAAAGCGACAACACTCGATGGGTGCTGGTCGTGGGTATGTGCCTAACGACCGCGCTAACCTCGTCAGAAACTCGAATATGTATCGAAACGAGTCGCAATTCAGTAGCCGGTCAGCGGCTGTCTCTTCGTTTCGTGAACACCTTGACGAGTCAATGAACGAAGAAATGTCAGCCATATCTCCTCCGGAACCAGTCTCCGATGAAGTTGTTGATGAAACAGAAGCACCTCACATCGTTCACAATGTGCCGACATCGATTGTTTTTCCAGTTGCTCCAGAGCTACTCAACATGCAGCCGTTAGGAATCGATAGTGATACATCACTCCTGCCCCTTGCAAGCAAGTCGACAACGTATCAGCTTTATCTTCAAGCTGCAAACCAGCTTGTTATTGCGAAGAATCAGGCAGATCCCGGACTCTTCCTCTCGCGATCTTTTCGTTGTTCGTGGGGACCCAATGGGGAACTGGTCAACATCGGGAGGCCTCGCACCGTGAGCAGCAACGTCATTGCTGGTCGATCAGTGACGGTAGAGTTCCCACTCGAGAAGTGCATTACCAGCCCAGCTCTCATGAACAAGGAAGCATTGGATCTCCATTACGAGTGTTGTCAAACGTCCAGTGACGACAACGATGTGGACGCACCCGTTCGTATGTTTGCTTTGCCTACTGACGATGGTGTCGTCCGGTGTTTGCGCAAGTATGCCGAATTTGCTGACCGCACCCGAAAACTTCACCCGTCTTCTCGTTTCGCTCAACGCACGGCGCTCCTGTGGAAGTTGGTACAAGCTCTGTGGGGTCAAGAGCACGACGTCTCCGTGTTGAACTCCACAGAGTTCTGCCCGCTTGCAGCTCGCGATGACCCTCGTGAGGTCGAGAGCATGGAAACGTTTCAGATGGTGGACCTGCGCCGTGAAGCGATCTCAAGATGGTTCGAAGATGCGCTCAGTGTCGAAGTTGGAAACGGTGCCCGTGACGTCGATTCGCCTAGTGAAGCGGGTGTCCTGAAGCTGCTTTGCCAGCATCGCATTGTCGAAGCCGCGGAAATGGCGATGGAGTGTGGTGATTTTCGCTTGTCGATGTTGATTTCCCAGGCTGCAACTTATGAAGGCTCAGAGTTTCGCACAATGCTCGCTGATCAGTTGTCGCAGTGGAGCGAGAACAGTACACTTGAGTACGTGGAGGAAGACTTCGTGATGATCTATAGTCTGCTCGCAGGAAGCGTCGAGGTGTTGACGTCGAAGAAAGCTGCTGATATATCTTGGCTGATGTGCCTAGCCCTATTCTTCTGGTATAAGCGAGGCCCCGCCACCTCACTGAAGACGGCTCTGACACTTTACCGTGAGGCAGTATCAAAGTCGCGTGCCAATCGCCCCACATCTGAGATTGCGCACGAGAAGAATGACATTCTCATGGAGGTTATGAAGCTGTATGTCGAGGAGGCTGTGTCGCTGTGCAGCGTTCTCTCACCAAGTGGGTTTCCGGCGGACTCGGGTGGAGACAAACATCTCGACTACGAATTGAGTTGGCACCTTCACAGCGTGCTGCGAGCGATTGGTTTTCGTATCGAACGCAAGTGGGAGTCACACATTCACCAGAACTACATCCGTCAGCTCGAGGGCGCTGGTTTGTGGGAGGAGGCTATCTACGTGTCACTTAACAGTTCTGATGCTATCGAGCGTGCCTCCACATGCCGTGAGCTACTTCAGCGCAATGCTGACTACTTGCGGACAGCGCCTGCTGCCAAGCGCGTCGAGTTGTGTGACAAATACAGCTTGCCGATGGAGTGGATCGAGGAAGCGTTGGCTGTTGTCGCTGTGAGCAAGCATCAGTACTTCGAGGAGATTGCCCACTGGGTCGCTGCACGCCAATATGAGGAGGCACATGCATGCCTTGTGGGTCACATTGCACCGACGTGTTTGTTCTCTGGGGAGAAGTCCGTTTTGATGCAACTACTCCTCGAGCTGGAGTCCCAATCCGCTGAGATTTCCCAGTGGACGTCGTGTGGAGCCAACTATGTTGTTGGTGGGGGTCTTCTGCTCGAGTATCTCCGCTTGGAGGGTGAAGAAGGAATCGTAGCGGGCAGTGAAGTCGAATTTCTGGAGCGCCTGATGGATTTGGCCGAGAAGCTGTCTCTTGCTCGTGGAAACATCAGCTCCACTGATGCGAAGACGGTTGGATCAGCGAAATCCCTGCATCAGCGTGACGCCAGCGAATTGCTTGTTGCTCGTACTGCGCTCTCGTCCATGCTTGTCACGCTGTCGACGCGAGCTGTTGAGCTCCGCACTTTATTGGACAAGCAAGAAGAAGACCAAGATGACGGCGACCAAAGCCAAGCGCCTTCGTCTACATCTCCATCGCAGCCATACCAGCTTCAGCCAGAGTTTTTGACGAGCCTGTCGGGACTAGCACGTGGCAGAGAGACCAAGTTCGTCGAGAGCTACCGCGCCGGCCAGCTCTTGCGTCTATGCTCGAGCTTTGTGGACTGGCGCGCGTAGACGGTTACACGACGCCTTACCTCAACGTCGTATCCAGGAAGAACGACATGAGTCACAGTTTCCCCTTTTATGAACAGTGTAGGACAGAAAGCGAATCGTCCACGAGCAGAAAAAATACAGTGCAAGTGGCTATGTAAAGAGGCTCCCTAGAGCAAGTTTAAGGGGGACTAGGAGGGGGGCGCCCGCTTCGCGGGCGCTTCAGCGTGCGCAGTGCTAGGTTGGTGGGGACCCGTCGGGTTGGGTAAGCAGGTGAATGGGTGGGCAGCGCAAGCGCTGCTTGATCGGGTTGCCTTCGGCAACCCCTGTGGAGAAACGTAA
>JAADVY010001067.1:0-10361 GCA_023336035.1 Pythium plurisporium
CGCAGCGTGCGGTGGACGCCTGGGTCCACGCGGGGAGCTGCCGTGGCCGACGCGATGAGCGCCGCGAGTGCGACGAGCTGGGAGATCTTGGTCGCGACCATGGTGATGGAGTTGCTGATTGTCTACAAGCGAGAAAATCCGAGAATGAACGACCCGTCGCTCGCTTACGCGACGAGCTCGGACCGTGCGCGTCACACTGTCGTGTGTTCGCGGTGTTCAACTGTAATCAGAGGCAGTGGATACGATACCCATGAGGATGACTGATCGGCTCGGTTATGGACGACAGTTGGGTGGGGATGCCAGTGAGTAACGCAAGTGCCATCACGAGTGTGGACAGTGAGGTATATGAGTCCCGCCATCCGTTAAGACTCTTCGTTGAAGTTCCGAAGACCCTCACCCAGAAGACACAAGTGAGCGCTACACACTCCCTTCACAATCGCGATGGCAAAAGGCACTGCCTGAACGCCATGCAGTGATCGGTCTACGTATCTCGTCTAGCCCAGAAAGACGACCGAATCAGCGTCGACGCTATCTGGGCAGCCTGTTCCACGACGATCGAGTCGGGAATGGGTGGTCTCAGCTGGACCTGAGCTCGCTGTGTACCGGATACAGCACGCCTCGCCAACGATTGTCGCCTAGAAGCCATTGGGAGTTGCACAGATACTAAGCCCAGACGTGCTGCAAGATGACTTTTAAAAAAATGCAATCGACTCTCTTTGATACTACTGGTCATGTACTGGCGATCCCTTTTGCGAAGCGCGCATTCTCTACACTGTCGTGCTCGCCGCCTTGAGCACTGCCTTGAGCGCGTTCACGCGGCCGTGGCCGTACTGGTTGTTGGGGAACAACTTGTCGGCCGTGCCACCGCACGTGTAGCCACTCGGTTGCAGCGTCGTCTGGTCCGTGGTCGTGGTCAAGATGCTGCGGATTTGGGTAAAGCTCAACTTGGGGTTGGCCGACAGCATCAGCGCGACGACGCCCGCGACGTGGGGGGACGCGTGGGACGTGCCATCGACGGTTCTGTACACGTCGTCACCAGTGTGGGAGGCCGATCGGATTTGGACGCCTGGCGCCGTGATGTCGGGCTTGATCAGTCCGGCCTCGGACGGGCCTTTCCCAGAGAACGTTCCAAGTGCATCCGAGCTCGTGGTCGCGCCGACCGCAATGGCGAGTGGACTGTCGCCTGGCGAGAACGTCGTCTTGCAGCCGCTAGTCCCAAAATTGCCGTTGGCGAAAACAGGAATGATACCGGCGGTCGACCACGCTTTTAGCATGGCGTCGTACGTATTGGAACCACCCGGGCCGCCCCAGGAGTTGTTGACGACATTCGGTGCCTTGCTACAGTCCTTGTTCTTACCCGACGGATCGGTGGGGCACGTCATAAACTGCATGCACGACTTGATCGCCGACTCTTGACAGAAACTCGAGCACGCGCGGCACGCGATCCAGCTCGCACCTGGCGCGACGCCCACGCCGTTCGCACCGACAGCCGAGCCGAGCGTGAGCGAACCGTGCCCACCGCTATCGGACGGCGTCGCCGCACCGCCAACAGCGTCGAACCATCCGTACGAGGTACGGAAATTGCCCCGGAAGATCTCGTGGGTCGCACGCACCCCTGAATCGATACCACCGACAACGACTCCCTGGCCCGTGTTGCCCATGGCCCACACCTCGGGGGCTTTGATCATGGCCACACCCCACTCCACACTCGCAGTCGTGGTGGCGTTCACTGGAGCGCCATCGCCATTGATCGCAACCGTGAGCGTCTCTTCTTCGCGAATTTCCTTCACAGAAGGCAGACTCGCGAGCTTCTCCACCAGTTCAAACGACGCATTCTCAAAGTACATCTCATTTGAGATCCAGAACGTCTCCGCTTTGCTGAACAGCGGCGCCGTCGCCGTGCTGGATTCTTGCCGAATCATCTTGGCCACATCCGCTTGGCTCGACGAAGCATGCGCCTGGAGCTTCTCCACCAAAGCCTCGATCTTGGCACCACGCGAGTCGAAACTCGCCTCCTGTACCGAGTTTAGTGGGGCAGTAGTGTCTTGCTTGAACGATACCATGAGGTTCACGGTCGCCTGGCGACGCAGCGTGCGGTGGACGCCTGGGTCCACGCGGGGAGCTGCGATGGCCGACGCGATGAGCGTTGCGATTGCGACGAGCTGGGAGATCTTGGTCGCGACCATGGTGATGGAGTTGTTGGATTGTCTACAAGCGAGAAAATCCGAGAATGGCTGAATGAACGCTCCCTGGTCTATGCGTTAGTGCTCCGACAGCGTCACACACAGTCGTGTGTTTGCGGTGCGTCCGGTCCACTCTAATCAGAGACCATGGACAACATATGCCCGGATGGATGACTAATGGGCTCGTTTACGCACGACAGGCAAGTATGGGTGTCAGTGAGTAACGCAAGCGCCATCAAGAATGTAGACAATGCGGTGGAGGGGGATTGAGGAGAACTCCTAGAGGAGGGTGACTAGAGCAACCTTTCAAGGGAGATGGGCAAGAACTTGTTTATGTCCGGTTCCAGAAATATTACCGGATCTCTGTAACTTACATCGGTGAAAACTACGCAGAGCTCAGAACATCAACCGGTATCCTGACCGGTACTGTATGCTGAATGGTTGCAAATCAAATGCAAGGTTGCTCAAACGAAAGGTTGCACAAAGCAACGGCTGCGCTGTTCTGAATGGTTGCTGATCAAACGCAAAGGTTGCTCAAACGAAAGGTTGCACAAAGCAACGGCTGATGCACAGTACCACACATATGGCTATGATTCAATTGCATAGCTCAATTGCTCGGACACAGGCGGAAAATGCCAGGTGCTCCGCGGTGTCTACGTGGCGTTGAGCAGCGGCTTGCCGCGCAAAAGAAGAGGATGCGAGACAAGTTGTCGGCTAAACGAGCGACACAGGCCGCAGAAAATGCAGAGAATGCAGAGACTGCAGAGAATGCAGAGAATGGCGGCACAAGTTCGGCTGATGAGGAGCATGGTGAGGAGCGCTTTCTTTACGTGGCAAGAGTGCTCTTATGCATGGTTTTTTTTGTGACACAGAGCGTGAAGACGACCAGGCTCGCGCGCGAGTACACGGTACGTAATTTTCACCTCGGTGTAAACGAGATGACGTCTTGTATGCTGACTAGAGATCTACTCAGACGACTACAAATCCAGGAAAAAGGTAGCCCCAAAATCAGGCTCAAAAGAGTTCGACGCCGTCGTGGACGAGAACAACAACAAAAACATCAAGATCAAGCTCCCTCCGCTGAAATCGAAACGCTGGTCATCCTTTATGGCATTTGAGGAGGAATTTTTCGCGTACTTGTTCAAGTACCGCGCTGTTCTGCGCATTCGATCCTCCGAATCTATTCTGAAAGCAAACTTGTAAGTCCCGGCATTGCCAAATTCTAGGGCTTGTATTCTAATGAGTGATGATATCTAGAAAACTGGCGGCTGCGTACGAAAACCGGAGGGCTAGTGCTGAGGAACGTGGTGAAGTCTTCGAAGAAGTACTTGTCCAGTATCCACCAGACCTGAAGTACACTGTGTGCCGGTATATCTGCACGCACGGCGGCAAACAGGCATCGAGGGGAAAAGGAAAAAGGCCGCAAACGAAGACAAAGTTCAAGGGATGCCCAGCGCGTGTGCAGCTTCAGCTGGATAAGGATAAGGATGGGTTCTTTCTCGTCGCAAGAAATGAGGTCGGTGGGGAAGCATCAAGGCGTGTGTTGGATTTGACTGCAAATGCTAATAGCTCAAATTCCACGTTTTCGTAATACTTAGACCACGACCCACAACCATCCACTTGATGATGACCTTTACGAGGCTCTGATAACTTCCTCAGAGCTCACGGAGCCTTCCGTTCTCGAGAACGCAATCATGATGCGAGCAGCTGATGGCAAGACTAGAAAGATTCTCGATCTTCTCAACCGCATCTCGAGTCGGAAGTTGACGGCTCGGATGCTCTACAACTTCTGGACGTTTCGCATGGGCGGTGCTACGGCGCGGGAGGGATTCGAATATCTCGTCGATAAATTTAGCTCGTTCGACGGGGCAGACTGCATGCTCTTCGATGATCAAGACAATGTAACTCATGCCGCAGTGTTTCAGACTGCTGCGCAGCTGGAGCTTTTCAACATATATGGCGATACGGTCGTGTTCGACTGGACACACAACACAAACAATATGGGCTTCTATGTCGGTAAGTGCGTAGCATAGCTCAGATCCACAACCTCGCGCTGACGATAGTGAGTTCTAGGTGCATTTCTGGTGACAACAGCAACTGGCCATGGCGTATCAGTTGCTGACTTTATGTCGACCAATCAGACCAAGGATACTATGCGAGCCATGTTTCGTCACTTCCTCTCGAGAAATCCGTCCGCCTCCGACAAGATCATTTCTTTTGTGATTGATAAGGATTATCGCGAGTGGGCTACTTTGAAGGAGGTTTTCCCAAAAGCTACTGTTCTGTTGTGCCAGTTTCACGTCATAAAATGGTTCAAGCAAGTCGTGCGCGAGCCCAAGTACAACATCGGCGTCGGGCTTCAGGATGAGGTGGTCGCAATCATCAAGTCAATGGTGTACGCACCAACCAAACGAGACTTTGACCACGAATGTGGCGTTCTCCGCGACCTCCTGAGCCGAGACGACCACGAGGTTTTCCACAAGTATACTCGAGATCGATGGTTCAATTGCGTTCAGATGTGGGCGGACTGTGAGCGGAAAAAGGTATTCGATGGGACAAACGGGACCTCCAATCGACTGGAGTCATTCTGGTTTCACTACAAGGACGATCTCGGAGACAAGAAGCGAATCGATTCCTGTCTCGAGGCCATCTTTCTCTACGCTACATCTGTACTTCAGCGTGAGAAGGCCATCATTATTGACCACAAGAAGTCGACAAGATTGCACACCAACTGCCACGACTTCATTCGGTCAGTGCTTGCGGACCTCAGTGACTATACCGCCGCGCTGGTGCGCCAGGAGTGGGAGGAATTCTTTGTGTCGCCAGTGTCGAGCTATTCGGCGTCCTCCATCGGAGGATCGCTGTACGTTGTGCAGGTGCAAAATGCACGAGAGTTCGAGAATCAAGTCGACGCAAGCGCGTGGGCGTGCTCATGCAATTTCTACTCCTCAGCAGGACTTCCATGTCGACACCTATTCTACGTTGCTTCTATTGTCGAGAAGATGCTCGTGTATCCTGCAGGAACGATATCAGAACGGTGGAGTATGAGCGCATATGAACGTCTCCTTCCCCAGTTGAGCCAAGGAATTGACGAGCTTGCGACTCTACGACTTGTCGATCCGGTTGCCGACGGCGTTGATGACGTCATTTCCTTGAACGAACTCGATCGATCAATGAGAACTCCAGCTGACCAAGCCCAGGTCGACAAGTCAGATGACGCGCCACGCACCGTGGCAGTGGCTCGTGCTTCGGTTGCTCACTTCCGTGTACCCCGTATGCAAGTGAGCGACTGTGTCGTTCTTGATGATCTCGAGAAGCGTCGCATCGTTTTGTCTCTTCTTGATCCACTTATTTCGTATCTGATGGGGCAAAGCTCGTTGCGCTTCTCGGCTTTCTCAATGGAGTTGGCTGTCAACATCGACGACTGGATCAAGAAATGGAAGCAGTGTGAACTTCCAGAGATCCCCAAGGTTGCAGGCTCGAAGGGAAAGAGCTCGAACGCGCGTGGCAACACCAGTCTCAACATTGCGACTGCAGCAGGCGATGACAGGAACGGGAAACAGGGTGTAGAAAATATGCTGGAGGAGGTGGGCGACGAATTCGACTTTTCGGAAGCAACGAAGCAGCATGGCGAGGAGATGAAGCAGAATGACGAGGAGATGAAGACAGATGGAGAGCCCAGTTTCATGGAAGACCACGCTGGGTTTTCCCCAATTCCGTTCTCACCCCATGTACTTGATCCTGCGGCAACATTCGAGGAGCTGGTGTCTCCAGGGTCACGAGGTTTTGATGCCTCTGGCTTCGCGGCAGCGGTGAGCGATCCTAACTACTGGCGGGCACCCCCAGTGTTTCATCCCATGTCGATGAATGCAATGCTGTGCTCTGCAGCCCAGGAGGATCAAACCACGCGAGCTTCGTCAAATCACGACCTGAGCCAAGGTGTCATGAAGGCGACGGCGGTCCCCTCGCCGACTAAGTTGGGTGAAGGTTCACAGCGTGGAGTGTTGGCGAGGCAGAAGCTTGTTCGGCGAAAGTCAAAAGTGAAGATTACTCTCCCCGACGTCATCAGGAGGGGTCGACTAAACAGCTCGAAGCAGCTCACTGTGAGGCGCCCAAGGACCGCCTATCTACCCCAGCGAGTGAAGTGCCCAGTATTTCTCGATGAGTTCGTAGTGATCTTGAAATTCCTCCCTCTATCGACATGCCTGCTCCTTCTCGCGGTGTTTCCTATGTGCTTCGGTGACCCTGCACTATTCAAGAAGCGAGCGGTGGTGCGGCATCAGATCGTCACGTCGAACGAGCGCATCAACTTTACTGTCCATTACAACGTACTCACTATACTACGCGGCGCTCTCACACTCGAGCTGAAGGAGCGTCAAAAAGTGATACAAGACCTCACTCAGTCGTCGCATCGAAGCCAACCCGTCGTATATTTGATGGGAACCGGTAAATCACGTGGCTTTTCCGCTGAGTCGATCCAAAATCTCATCGAGTACAAGCATCTCTCGTCCGCACTTAGGAAGTGGAAGCGTGATGTTGACTGGCTTTCGTCCACCCAGTGGTGGGAGGCCCCCGATGGGACTGCCCCGATTCCGTTTCTGCTCGATCAAGCGGAGCACGTCGAGGGGGAGTACAATACTTTGTGTTCACGCAACATGCGAGCCCAGATCAAGGACACTTTTGAAGGCCTGTCACTAGGGACGATCTTCACAGCGAACTGCACACGAGAAAGCGATCATCAGGTGGTCAAAGTGGCAAGTATCAAGCTGGAGAATGTGGTAGGCGCGCTTGCCCGGGCTGAGTGGCTCAACGATGCCGTCGTCAACTTTGCTCTAAACGCTCTCTCTGGGCAGAGTGCTGACGTCGTGGTCATCGACTCACTGAACAAGGGTAGGACCGTCCTTCCTAGTTCCTCCCTCAGAGGCGTTCGACTCCTTGCGTTTCCGATCAACTTCCACAATTCACACTGGTGTGTTATAAACGTGCTTTTCGACTGGGAACTGCGCACTCATTATGTCCGTCTCTACGATCCGAGTACCACCGGGCGATGGAGACCCGATTTGGAGAAGACGTGGAAGAAGTGGTGTTTACCGCTAATTGAACAGTGGTTCGTCCGCAATTTCGGTTACTACGAGCGCTTTGGAAGCCTGGTGGTAGAGCTAGACTCGAAGCCCGTGCAGAACGCCGATGATGGATACAACTGCGGAGTACTGGTGATCGCCCACACACTCGGATACATTATGCGCGACATGTGGCTCCATTATCGAGACCAACTGAGCGACTACGAGCTCCGCATCCTGCGACTCCGGATATTGTGGCTGATTGTTTGCCAAACGCATCGTACAACTGACCCAAAACAACAATCGGAAGCTTGGAGTCATGGTCAAAGGCTCGAGGAATTCTACAGAGAAGACAAAGCAGACGAAGAGGATCCGTGACTAGGAGCATGACTGGATGACGCCGAGGTCGTTTCCCTTCAAGTCGTGTTCAATCCGGCGCAGCAGAAGCAGGAAGCCGAGGTCGCGCTCGCCCTGCTCGACCGCGAGGCGTCGAGCCTACTTTCTGATGCCAAATGAAGCTTGTATGTCGAGTCAGATAATATAGACACTGTGGTGGGCGTCACCGCGCGTAGCTACTGTCTAAACCCAACGCGCTTTCTAAGAGTCAATCAGAATTGATATATCTCATCACACAAGATCATCATCTAAAATAGCCATCCAGATCTAAAATAGTCATCCAGTTCCCCTATTTTAGGAAAAGTCACAAAAGGTTGCTTGTCAAAAAGGTTGCTCGTTGCTGGTGTGATACCCATGAAAGGTTGCTCGACACCGGGCTTAAGGTTGCTTAACCGCAGCCGCACAAATGGTTCGCCAGCGCGCGCTGTGCTCATTCTCACTTTTGAACACAGCTCGGCGCCCGCCTGCACGCAATGAGGGAGCCCGAGATTATCTACATAAGCGGGGGCGACGACTCGGAAGAAGACTCGGACACGTCGCACGTGAGACGCGAGAGGGAGAACGCCAGGCGAGCGAGAGAGGAAGCGAGGCGCAAGAAGCGTGCGATTTCGATCGCTCGTCTGAGTCTTCGGAGCCCTCCCAGGCTTCTTCGGGCACCAGATGTACCTGACGCGCCGCCACGCCCAGACGCAGGGCCCAGAAGTTTTGTGATCGAGCGATCGGCCCCACGCCTCAGCTTGCGGGACCTTTTGCCACCGATGCCACCGGCCCCACCTCTCAACCGCCAGAGGGTCACAACTGCGACCGAAGAATGCACAGTAACTGTGTCATCGTCACTGGCGTCCGTGAGTGGAGTCATGCCCAGCACGTCAAGCACCCAGCAACTCGTGGTTGAGCAAGCAACTGTGAGCGGAGCCGGCGCGTCAAGCACCCAGCAACTCGTGATTGAACAAACGGCTGTCGCAGACATACACGCGCCAGTCCCCGACAGAGGCGAGGCCGAACCAAACCGCGGAATGGCAAAACCGGAGAGAACGAAGGTGGCAAAAGTGTGTATGCGTCAAACGACCATCGCAATCAGAATTGTGAAGAAGAAACTGATCACGGCTTCAGAACCACACAACAAGAGCTCGCTTTCGAGTAGTCTACGCTTGCTGCTGCGACCAGGGAAGCTCGAGTACCCACCCAGATCTTTCCACGACTACCAACAGCCACGCGAGAGCTTTCTGACAAGCCCAAGATACCTACATCCCACAATACTGAGGCAGCTTTGCCAAGTCCCTGCGGCAACTCCGCCATATCCCCCACCTGCACCCGTCCCTGCGGTAACACCGCCATTTTTCCCACGTGAATCAGAGCCATACCGCTCCGACCGTCCCGAGTCATCCTTTTTGAATCCTCGCCGCCCACCGTGGGGAATTGACAATCGCCCAGTCCCCGTGCCTTCTACACCCAGTACTCATCTTCGACGCTGGGGCAATCATGATCGCGGTAGCCTTGATGCCAGCCCCGAGCTCGTTCCAGCGGTGTGGCCACACGAGGTCGTACGTTTAGCGGCGAACTACAATCCCACGCTTATCGAGTTTGCGTATCGGGCTCGGTATGGATTTTGTGTCTGTACAAGTTCATGCAAGTTCGGCATGTGCCGCAACAGCGCAGTTGGGCTCTTCTGCAACCCGGGCTGCTGTCCTTTCAAGGGGAAGTGTGATAATGGGCTGGCCGAGTCGGACAAAGTCCAGCTACGCATGATCCGGGGAACACGACATCTCACAGTGGTCGCCACTGAGCCCATCGAGGCGCACGTGGTGATTGGGCAGTACCTGGGCGTGCTGTCACTCGAGAACGCGAGCGGAGAGGAAAGAGAGTCAAACGAAGGATACCGTCTGCATCTGCATCGAGACGAGAACCTGCCTAAAGGGAAGCGAGTGTGCATCAACGCACAGAATATGGGCGGTCTGATGCGGTTCCTCAACCACTCGTGTTCGCCATCAGCCTACTTCCACGAAGTCGCGAACGGCTACCAAAGAGCCGTCGTCGTTGCAACATGCCGACCGATAGCAAAAGACGAAGAAATCACGGTCAGCTACGGGGACGATCTGTGGTTTCCGTGCTGTTGTCGAATGTGCCGTGATAACAAGTCACCAAGTAGTGGACGTGCAGCGAAGCGTGTCTTGAAGCGTTTCCGTGAGACAGCCGGGCAACCCAGTGACAACGAAGACGACGACAGCAAGGATGAAGATTTCGAGCCCCCCGGCAAGCAAAAGCGCAAGACCAACCCAAGCACAACAGCAACAGCTGGCCGCCCGCGAGAAAGCGGAAGCAAAGGTAAGGGTAAAGCCAAACGACGCCGCTTGGCGGGAGAGAGCAAGACCGAAAGCGATATGGATGAGAGCGACGACGATGCATGGCGATACCACAGCAGCAAAGGTAAGGGTAAAGCCAAACGCCGCCGTTTGGAGGGAGAGAGCAAGTCCGAGAGCGATATGTACGAGAGCGACGAGGATTACGGCCCCGGCGGTTTCTTGCTTAACGATAATTAAGACGACAGCTTGATGACAAGTAAAACGACAGTCAGTCAGTAGGAGGACATAAGTCAATGTCATATACATGTATTTCGTTTCCTTCTTTCCATATCCAAACTGCTTTGTCGACGCTATGGATTAGGAAAGGGGCCAACTTGAGAAGCGAAGTGGCGAACGAGAGCATGGAAATCTTGCGAGAA
>JAADVY010001068.1:0-10359 GCA_023336035.1 Pythium plurisporium
AAGCTAGACCTCAACACGGGCGAGATGGAGATGGTGCTCGAGAACCCAGGCGATGTGCAGATGTGGTTTGTGGACCTCGATCTCAACGTTGTCGGCTGTGGCACGATGAACGCCGACGACGGAAGCCAGGTCCTGCGTGTGCCTGCTTCTGCAGAGACCACGTCGACCCCATCGCAGTGGAAGTCACTCGCTCGGTGGCCGCATGGCGAGACCATCATGGTGCATTCCGTCTCGGCAGACGGCAAGGCCATGTACGTGGAGACTAGTTTGTTGCACACGACGGACGCCGAGCCCGGCGCAGGTACCAACACGAGCCGCCTTGTGCTGCTCTCGCTTGAGGACGGCACGGAGCTCGAGGTCCTCGCACATGACGATAAATGCGATGTCGGCTCGGTCGTGTTCAACGACGCCAAGCGAACGCCCGTGTATGCCGTGTTCAACTACACCAAGCCCCACCGAGCCGAAATTTGCCGAGAGCCAGTCACTCTGACCAGCAACGTCCAGTTTCGTCCAATCAGCAACGACCAAGAGGCGTCATCCAGGTGTCGTTAACTCGAGGTCTCAGCAACTTACCCTTTTCCAGGCCACTGTACCGCGTGTCCGTAAACCCCGGTTCCCGGCGCTGACACGCATGGGGCCGCCGAAAATACCGCCGGACGGAGGCGGCGGCGCTAGCCCCGGCGGCGGCGCGGCGCCCGACAAGGGCACCGCGCCCGCCCCCGACCAGGCACGGACCTCTCCCCCGAACGCCCAGGAAGACGCTCCACCCAAATCCACCGGCGAAACCAGCCTCAGTGACGCCATTTTCGCGCCACCCACGGCCTCTGGTACGGCAGTGTCGGCCACTGGCGATGCTCCTGCCTCTTCCCCTGTAACGCCGGCGGCGTCGCCTTCACACCTCGTAGTCGACGCTGACACCGCCGTGTTCGCGATTGGGGTCACAGCGACGCCGGCTCCAAGGAACGGGCGGCGCACTGTTGCCCCTGCCAAAGCAACGAGTAGCAAGAACGACCACCCGTCCAAACGACCGCCTGTCCTCACGCCGACGGCAGCAGCCCCGCCCGCGGACGGCAGTACCCGCTCGAAGAGCCCGCCGACTGCGTCTCCGCCTCCGAAGCCCTCGAGCGGTGACGTAGATCAGCCCAACATCTGGTCCAGTGCTCGCGAGACGCTCCTCGGCGGTGCGTCGCAGTCGACAAACACTGCCGTGTACGACGACGAAGTCCGCTACGCCAAGCATTACGCCATCGCCAGGCGCACGGACTACAAGATCATGCCCGACGGATTCCAACGCCCTGCCACGCCGCTCGAGGACGAAACGATGATGCTCTACCGCCAAAAGAAGATCTTCCTGACCGAACCCCCTCGCGTCATCGACGAGATCTATCCCCTGAAAGTACGGCTCGCGCTCCGACAACTCCATCATGACCACATGATGTACGATCTCTTTGTCCAAACGCCGGCGCAGCTCAAATGGACGGCGCGGACGGCCAAGTACCATTTCTTTGAGAGTCTAGTGCGGCTCAACCAGCAAGCCACCGAATCCCCAAAGAAACACTCTCCTCCGACTGCCTCCTCGGACTCGCGGAAGAAGTCGCGCTCCAGAAAAACAGGGCGCGCCCCTATGCTCGAGGGGTCATCCAAGGGCATCGAACTCTTCAGCGACGTTTACGTGTTTACGGTATCGGCGGACGCGCACCTGGCCGTCCTACGATTCACCCGCCCGGAACTCCGACAGAAGTGGCTCAACGCCACCTTCAAGCTCCCGTTCGGCACCGTCAAGCTCCGCGGCACGTCTGCTTTTGCCCAAGAAGACAAGCGTGATGGTCTCGACCGCACCGCAGTTCGACAATTGTACGCGCTGCAGCTTCTCGGCCATCCCAACATGCCCCTAGTGGACGTGTACGAAATTGCCGCTCAGCTTGGCAGTGGTCTCCCCATCCTGGACGTCAAGCCGATCTCGCCCACGGGCACGAGGGCGCTGGATCAGCATGTATGGTTGGTTCGATACAACAGTCTCGAGGCACCGCAGAACATCACTCAAGTCCGCTGTGTCAAGATTAAACAAGGCGATCGCGATCTCGAGATGGGAGTTTTCCTACCGCGCACGTCCACTCGCCACCCGTGTGTGACCTGTCTCAGTACCGATCACTTTCACAATCGCTGTCCCCACAAGGTGCGTGACGATGAGGCTCGGGCGCCTTTCGAACGCCTCATCGAAATTCCCGTCACTCCCTCGGTGGACGTTGCACCAGCAGCGTCTGATCTGGCCGGCCACCGACAACAGATGATCCAGCTCCAGGAAGCAGTGGCCCCAGGTATCCCCGTTCCCACGGTCGCCCCACCTGCTACCCAAGAAGCGGCCCCCGCAACTACCACCTCGGGCAAGCAGTCCACGCCACCCGCTACCGTCCAGGAACCGGTCATTAAGAAAGGAACGCAGGTGCGCGCATTGGCAAAAGCTATTGGCGTCAGTCAGGTCTCCAAGGACTCTAAACGACGCGAGCTCGTCAAGCTGCTAAAAACGCGTCGCACGACAGGACCGAACCCAACCCCGACGACAGCTCCGCAGCAGGACGCCCCCTCGACCGAGAAACCCAAACCGCGGCCGAGCGCCAAAATCGCCAAGCGCGGCAAATGGTCGGTGCCAAGCCCGGAGAGGATCGTGGTGGGTGAGAAGCGTCCCCGTGATACTAGCATGAATCTCTCAGCCTTCGCGGCGGCAGGGGTAGCCGAAGAGACGTCCGAACCGGTCACGCGACAGCCCAAGCAGTCGGAAGATCACCAAGTCGTCGACCGCGCCCAGCCTGACCCGCCTCGCGTACGCCTGGAATGGGCTCCACCGGACGGCGCGCTTCCGCCGGTGACCAAGCAGCTGACTGTCATGTCATTTCTCAAGCGGCTATCCGGCCCGACGGACGCCACGGAAGACCCCACGGACGGGCCAACGGCAGGTTCGGACGACCAGGCGGTCGAGTACGTCGAGACGAAACCGGGACCCTCGGTTATGACGTTCCCCGACTTGCTCGCTAAGCTCAATGCCAGGACAGTGAGCACGGTCGCCGACGGACGGTGCCTCTACGACTCGCTTCGCGCTGCACAGAGTCGTACTTGCGGCGACGCCGTCGATCCAACGAACCCCACGGAGCGCGCCTTGACGAAGGACCTGATGACGGACCTCAACCTCCTTCTGGCTGAAGACCTCGTCTCTCTGCTCGCCATCGGCTCTCTTCAGCTCCGAGACCTCTGTTCCAGGTACCTCCACGAGAAGAACATTGCGTCGGATGCTGTGCCGCGGCTGATCGAGTATTTCAAGACGGCAGCTGCTCAAGACGCGCCCACCGTTAGTCGCCACTTCTGGGGTGGTGAAGCAGAGATCACCGCTTTTGTGTCATGGACGGGCGAGCCGGTATATGTCTTCGACATTTGGCCCGACGACTCCGTCTTCGTCCAGCGATATACCCCGGTCTCGCAGCCCTTCGCGGATGGTTCTACAGCGATCAAGGTAGTCCGGCAGGCTCCGTCTATAGAACGCTTCCTCGCCCAGATTGCGATATACCGCCGACGCGAGGTGGTGCCGCTAATGCTCGCTCTCCGGCACTCGTACGCCAAGGACGCGCACACGGGAGCATTCACGCATTCGGGGCATTTCTCGGCGGTCCGGATCCAAGACGCTGAGTATCGAAAGTTTGTTGGGTCCGCACGGCTACAACATCTCATGAAACAGCGACTCCCAACGGTCCTCCTGGAAATCAGCGACTTAGCCACCGCACTGTCGCCCATGATCGTGGACTCCGAACCGTCCGTCTGGAGCTCCGGGACCTCGTCTGAATATCTGCCCACCTCGGCTGAGATATCACCACGGACGACCCCATCATTCGGTGACTCTGTCTCGGCCATCATCGCCTCTTCCGAAGGACATGCGGCCCCTCCGGCCCGCCCCAACGACGCGGACGCGACTGCGACGACGCCAGCCCCCGCGTCTCCCACCACGACGATCGCCCAGTCCACGATGGACGCGCTCGGGTCGATGGCGCCGGTCTCGACTTTCGACTTGTCTCAATTGACGGCCACGCCCCCGGACCCCAGCCTCAGCTACGATGCCAGCCCTCCTGTTGCAGTCGACCCGACCCGGAAGTCGGCCTTCCTCACGCGCACTGAGGAGGCCTCACTTCTCGAGCAGCTCCTCGACGGCCCCACCGTCCCCAAGCAGCAGCGACCGCTCTTGAATAAGGCGCTCAAGGCCAACAAGACCGCGTACCACACGTGGCGCGCGCGCCAGCAAAAAGCGAACCCCTTGTGCCATCGTCTCATCGCGGGCTGTTCCGACCCCACGGCGGCTACGGTCGCACTCGCGCAACGCCCGGGTGCACTGAGTGCCATGTTTCGTATGCTGCCCTTCCCAGAAGTACAGCTGGCACTGCTACCGGACGATGCGCTCATCCAAGCCGGCAGGGCCGCCATTGTTGTGAGCCGTATTCAAATGCTCCAACGCGTCCAACAACTGGTGAAGCCCGACATGCAAGCCACGCTACGCGAATGGGCGGCAGCGATCAATGCCGCATCTGATCCAGACATGCAATGGCACCTCGCGCAAGATGAAGGTCGCTGGAAGCGTCTGCAGGCCGTCATTCCACCAAGCCAGCATCGGATCCCACAACGTAGTCAGCCCGGATTGACTACCATGGACTGGTGCCGCTTGGTCGCGGTGGTACTCTTAGTACCAGATTGTCTGCCCCACGCCTTCGTCACCCGGGAGATACCGTCCAGATGCGACGCGTTGCTTATGTGGATGTCCCACCTCAACATCGTCATCGACACGGTAGCGGCAGGGAGTGCGGTCGCCCGACGACTGTGGCGCAACGCCCTAGGCGTCTTCGACCAGTGGCCACCCACGCTCGAAGGTCCGCCGACACACTCGACCCCTGAGTCGAAGGTGCCAGCCCCCCTCCAGTACTAAGGGCACCGCCATGGTGCCTGCCTCGGTATCTCCGGACACCGAGGCCACGACCGCACACGATGGGCCACCACGTGCTGCGGTCGCCTCCCCGAGGAGTGATCATGGCCCCCGACGACCGCCCAGTCGACGACGACGGCGCAAACGAGCTGGACGGCGCGGTCGCCGGCGCCGACGTCGTCCCGCCAAGTCCACACGGTGCTTGACACTTCTCACCCAGAACGTGCGCGGGCTTGCGAAGACAGACCAGGTGATTCAAACGTGGCTTACCGGCCTGAAGTCGCTCCATCAGGGGCGCCGCGTCGACGTGATTTTTTTGCAGGAGACTCGGGCCCATATGCAATGGGCTCGCACGCTCCAAGACGCGCACGCGCGGTCGTGGGGTTACGAGCCCGACCGCCTCGACCACGCGCTCTCGTACTGGACATCGCCCGAGCGCCCTGCGGGTGGTGTCGCGATCCTACTTCATCCGCAATCCGGGGTGACCAACGTCGAGCCTCTATGGCAAGAGGCATGGTCTGCCGAGTTTATGGCGGTGACAGGTGAGTATGAAGGCTCTCCCGTCTCGCTCATCAATGTGTACGCCTCGAGTGCCTCCAAGATCCAGCGCGACCAGCTCTTTGATCGCCTGCGACTCCTGGGGACCCCACCCGGCCTGGTGCTCCTGGGTGGAGATTTCAACTGTACACTTGATCGCGAACTCGACCGCAGCCGCGCGCCCATGGCGCCGACGGAGACCGACAGGTTGGAGACGCTTTTAGAAGCATGGAGCCTGGCGGATGCGGCCACAGAGTTCCAGCTCGCGGTCACCACTGAGTCCGAGAAGCGCCAATTTCACGCAGAGTTCCACACCTACCGGTACGCGCAACGCTCGGGCGCGCTCGCCTCCAGCCGCCTCGATTGCTGGTACTTACCACGGACAGCGTTAGGTCGTTTGGAACGCCTGGCAGTGACACCGCCTGTCGCCCGCAGCGATCACGATGCTGTGTGGCTTGTGCTCAGCGAACCTCATCCACCGCCCGTACCACCCAGCTCCAAAGGCAGACGCGTCCTGCGCTACCCTCTCGAGCCCGAGGAAGCCCAGTTGGCACGCAGTGTCGCCGAACGGTGCATTGCTGCTCTCCAAACCTCTCTTCCCGCACAAGATGTACCGACGCGAGCTGCTAGCTGGGACCGACTCAAGCCGGATGCGAGGAAGGAAACCATGAGCCTACTTCGTGCTCGAAGGCGACGTATCATCCGCAGTTACCGACAACGCAAACGGCGGTTGCGCGCGGCTCTCCGTGCAGCGCAGACAGCGGTTGGAGAGGTTCACGCCACGGTGTCCGACATCACTCGTGCAATGGCCGAGCTCTCCCTCGACCACCACGCCCGGTGGCAGCGTCTCCGGGACGAGCTCGTCGCCACTGCGGAGGAGCATTCCGCGTACGCACGACGCCGCATGTTCTCCCAGTACGCCGGCACTGGCGCGGACGCTTCACGTGCCCTCTATCGACGCATCGCGGTACGCCATCACGCGCCGCAGTCCGCCCGTCTACCCGTCACCGCTGCCGACCCTCGTGATCCCTCTAAGCGTATGGCTACGGACTGGCGACAAATTACTCAGCGTGGTGCCCTAGATCCCGATCTCCAGGATCGATTCTTCGCGGACCTTCCAGCCCCCAGGGCGCTGGCTGATCCCCAGCCGCTTGTTGAACCTTTCACCGAGGCCGAGGTCGCCGCCGCCATTGCGGCATGCCCCAGGGGTAAGGCGAGTGGGCCGGATGGGTTGCCTAACGACTGGTACCAGGATCACGCGGACCTCCTCGTTCCCGTGCTCACCACGCTCTTCAACGAATGGTACACGGACGGCGTCCTCCCAGCCAGCTTCGGCGAGGCGACGATCTACTGCATCCCAAAGAAGCCTAACCCACGCACTGGCCTCGACTACCGACCCATTGCGTTGCTTAACACGGACTACAAGATCTTCTCCCGTCTTCTCCTGGATCGTACCAGCCCTCAACTCGGACGGCTAGTCGCCCCAACGCAGTTTGGCTTTGTGCCTGGCCGACAGGTGCACGACGCGATTGACGTGTGGACGGCCCTGACTCGACTCGTCGCGAGCGGTGATGCCCCGACCAGTTCGACGGCCATTATGCTGGACTTCGCCAAAGCGTACGACACGTTGGACCGCCGTTTTCTCTCCCTCGCTCTCAAAAGGCTCCAGTTCCCGGACCAATATATTCGAGCGATTGACGCGATGCACCTCACCACGACAGCCACCTACCTAGCGGACGGGTATCTGTCGCCTGAGGAACCAATTCTCAACGGCATCCGGCAGGGCTGTCCGCTGGCGCCTGTGCTCTTTATCCTCGCCGTTGACACACTCTACGAGCAGCTTGCAACAGCGCCCTCGATCTCTGGTGTCACGCTGCCCACTGGGGAGGTCATCAAAGCGGCCGGCTTCGCCGACGATACGACCGTCTATCTGGCAAATCCAGCTGAAGCCCCGGCCCTCCGAACCGAGTTGGAGCTTTTCGCACGCGCCTCGGGCCTCACGATCAACGTCGACAAATGCCAGGCGGTGGCTCTCAGCAAGCGCGGATGGGCCTCGACCGCCACCGACATCGGCTTCCCCTTGCTCGGCGACGACCAAACGGCCCGACTCTTGGGGTCCCAGGTAGGGAGCAGCGTCAACAGCGCGTTTGTGTGGGAACTCACCGTCCGCCAACTTCAGACGCGCCTCGCGGTCGCCCAGGTGAAGACGTCGGACGTTCTCCAACGCGCCCAAATCGCTCAGGCCGTTATCGTTCCCAAAGTGCTCTACGTCGGACGCCACTGCTGGCCATCGGCCTCTAGGATCCGCGACCTCCAACGGCTGACGCACAACTTCGTCTGGCACGGCCGTTTCGCAGCCGCTTGGTCAGGCCGCGCATGGATGAACACGGACGCAGCCAGTCTCCCCAGGCGCGACGGCGGTATCGCTATGCCAGACCTCCATTCGGCTTTCCTCCAGCTTGCCACCACGACCCACCTTCGGTGGAGCGCGCGTGGCAACGGTCTGCTGAGTGCCATCGGCATGATCCTAAGCTCCAGTCCCAGTGGTGCCCCCCTCTCCGCTCAGCCTTGTCGCCGCCCGGCGCACGAGCCTCGGTTACAAAGTACACTCGCGACGACGGGAGCCTACGTTGCGACGCAGCTCGTCACCCAGCCGCGTACGACCATCGAACAGCGCCTGAGTCGCGAGCTCCTCGCTCGGGTCGGTCGCGGGACTTCACGGACGCGCTGGTGGGGAGACCACTGGCTTTTCGCAGACTTCTCGGCAGATCGCCACAGGCTCCTCGAACTACGCCAACACCAGACGGACGAGCACGGCAGTTTCGACTTCCACGCCCTCATGCGTGCCCGCGTCTGCGGAGACGACATTCTCCTTGACGCCGACGGCCGCCCTATTGGACCGCGCGATTTCCCGGGACTTGTGCGGGCTAACGATACGCTCGGCGACCTGCTCGAGATCCAGTGGGTCGGCCCCTGCGTTGCCCGTTTCCGTTGCCGCACGCTCGACTTTCCGCTTGCCCCGACAGCGGCGCGCAGCTTTCGTAGGCTCTGTGACACCCTCGTCTACAACTACCCAAGTGTGCTCGCCCCGCATGATCCTGAGGACGTCGTACGCGTCTCGCCTGCCACAATCGACTCCTGGCGCCTACGTGCTACTGCGGACGCCTCCCTGAGCCTCATCTGGGAGCCCACTAACGGCATCCAGGTCGACCTCGGCGTCGTCGACTCCATCTCGGCTGTCTCTCGCAAAGTCCGGCACGCACTGAGTGATCCCTTGGCCCGTGCCCACGACCACGCGTGGCTCTCTCCTCCTCGCGCTATCTGGCGGCATCACCACGATCCGGTCTCTAAGGGCCTGATCAAGACGCGCACTCGTACGGCTAAGCAGACTCGTGGTAAGCGGGAGGCCGCGGCGCGAACGGGGAAACTGTCCTTGGAAGACCCGGTCATCGGTGCCGCTTTAGCCTCTTTCACGTGGGCCGACATCGACCGCATGCAGGCCACGACTTCCTCTCAGCGTTTGCGCCTTCGGCGCATCAAGGGCAACCGCATCTCCGGCTGGGATCGCCTACACGAGCAACACGGCTGTCCCCACTGCCCGGACAGGCCCGACGGTGGACGGGTCTCGCACATCTTCTGGGAGTGCGCCGCAGCGCAGTCACTCTGGCAGGTCCTCTTAGACGGCTGGGCGACGCACGACATCTGGGCCCCGGACGAACCGGTTCTAGATCAACTCAAGTTCGCGGCCTTCGGTATGCGCGTCCCGAGGACGCCAGGTACCCTGTGGCACCTGCCGGCGCTCAATGCGGTAGTCGCCGACGCGGCCGACCTCTCTGTCACGGTCCACGAAGCGGTCTCCGTTGCTTGGCAACAACAGGTCCTTGAAGTTCTCGGCGTCATCTGGAAGTGGCGTCACAACGTGGACGACGGCATGCAACACTGGAGTGCCGCACAAGCGGCTGGCTATCTCCGGACCACACTCCACTCTTCCCTGAGTGGACTCATTGAACGCTTGCGTCCGGTTCCAGCGCCCCGCGACCCCCGCCGGCCAATCTTCCAGGCCTTAGCCTCCGGCTTCGCTGGGCACGAGTCGACCGCCTCCCGGCCGACCGCGGACAAGCCCGACGACCGCCACGTCCTCTTCTTTGACGGTGGCTCACGCGGCAACCCCGGGCCTGGAGGGGCCGGTGCGGTCCTAGTGACCACCGATCGGGACGGCATGCACCCACGTGTCGTCTGGAGCGCGTGTATGTCGCACGGTCACTCGACCACGACCAACAACCAGGCGGAGTATCGCGGCGTCATAGCAGGCCTCCAAGAAGCCCTTTCCCGCGGGTGGACCGTAGAGGTCGTCGGCGACAGCCGGCTCATCCTGGACCAGCTCGCTCACTATCGACCGCCCCGCAACCAGACTTTGCGGCCGCTCTACAACAGGGCGCGCCGTCTCGCTGACCGCGTCAAGGTGGACGTCTGGCAACACCACCTTCGCGCCCACAACCTGATGGCGGACGCAGCGGCAAACATTGCGATGGACGCCCGCGCCAGCTATCAAACCCCTCGTCCCAGCGACCGCCCCCATACGGTCGTGATCGATGCCTTCCTGGCGTCCGACATTCAAGCATGGCGAACACGCCGTCTCCTTCGCCTCGCGAGGGATTAAAGCCTGAGGTCGCCCTCGGTCTATAGAATTCGTCCGCGTAATTCAATATACCTACCTGCAAAAGAACTACACCAAGCCCCGTGTACAAGTGATCGACGACGAGGTCCGCAGTGACATGGAGCTTGTGCTCGCTCAGTGCAAGGGTGAGTTCACTCTTGTCAGTACCAGCCACGACAACCAGACGTGGATGTTCGCGGACGATCCC
>JAADVY010001069.1:0-10355 GCA_023336035.1 Pythium plurisporium
GAGCTTTTTCCTGCTTGACCACGAGGTCCACCTCGCGTTTCCGTGCGCGCTCGAGCGTTTGCTTCCACTCGTGTTCCTCCAATCGCTTGGCCCGCTCCTCGGCCGTGAGCTGCGAATCGTGGATCTTACGAGCGCGCGGCTTACGGATCCGTCGCAGGAACACGCCATCCGCATCCACATCCAGTACACACTCGCCCGACTCGTCGTCAAAGTAAAAGTTCTGAGCACTCCGCGCATCGTACCAGCGCTTCCAGCCACCCTTGAGCTCGTCAATCTCTTCGCTTCGCGCTCGAATCAACATCTGCCCGTACCGCATCGCCTCACCCTCGAGTGCTTGCGATGGTTTCTCGATCGAGACAGTGTTGTCGTCTTCGTTCCAGTAGAATACGACGCCAAACAGAGTGCACTCGCGCCAGCCGTGACCCAGTTTACGGCCACGCACGCAGTCATTGCGTAGTGGTGTCGTGAACTCGCCCGAGAATCGCAGCGCAAGTGCCTCAGTATCCTCACAATCATCGAGATGCGCCTGCTCGCGGAAGATTCGTGCTGTCTTCCACGTGCGAACAGGCAGTTCGTCTGGTGGGAGCCAGCGGCACTCGGTGGTGACGCGATTGAAGAAGAAATACACATCGCTCGCATTCACACGATGCACTTCCCACTCGGGGTTCTCATGGTTCTGCTCGACGAAATGCGCGTGGAGATCGAGCTTCTCTTTCCACGCGAGTCGCTCGCGCGTCAGCGTGACAATTTTTGCTGGTACTTGGCGCTGCACGAATCCGCTCGTCGCATTCACGAAGAGCCGATTCCGACTGAATGGTTCTTCGTAGATCTCCCACCCGAGCTGGTGCGTGACTACCACGGTGGAGGACGCCTTAACGGTCTTCTTGGCACGCTCGAGCGTATCGAGCTCCTGGAAATCGTGAGCCATGCGTTCGATTGCGTCCTGCCAGTTCCGTCGCTTGGTCTCCAGTCGCCGCTTCTCACGTTCTTCGTCCTGGAGATTGATGCGGAGCCTCCGTGCCTCCATAATTGCACGCTCTTTCGCAATCTCGCCACGGGGCGAACCGGGACGGCCCTTGCTTGTGAGTAGCAAATCCAAAGGCGTACAACCGTTGTGATCACGGAGCTCGGGGTCGCAGCCGTGGGTGTCGGAGAGACAGTGGATCATCAGCTCATGCGTGCACACAAGGTTCTCGTCGCACGCGACGTGGAGTGCCGTTCGGCCCTGCAAATTCACGGCATTCTTGAAAGTTTCACGGAGACACAGGTCCACACAGAACGCCATCTCATCAAAGGCGATCCACTCGCGACGAGCAGCTCGCTGGGCGGCCTTGCGCTGACGCACACCGGCGTCCCAGTCCCGGTTCGCATCGTCGTCGGCATCGTCGTCTTCATCGGAATCCTCGCCGTCGTTCATGAGCTCAAACTTGCGCTGCTCGAGGAAACGTGGATGATACCGTTCGAGAATATGCTCCATCAGAGCGAATCTCGGGAGCGGCACAATGCGTCTCGAGTGTGCGCCACGGTCGCTGAGTGCGTCCCCAAAAAGGGCCTTGTATACCCACAGGAGCGCGTCCCAGCACCAACTCATGTGGAACCGACGACGCTCGTTCGCTCGTAGCCTGGCGTGCATGATCTCGGCGTGGGCGTTTTTCAGGATCTGTGAGAAGCATGCCTGCCTTGCGCGAGGCAAATCAGCGAGAAACACGAGAAGCCGCTCGTTATACGCCTCCATCACGAGATTCGCGACGCCCGCACAGCCGCTGAACGCTGCGCAGTGGAGCGGCGTGTTACCGACGGCATCAGTAGCGAGCAGATCGGCACCTTTCGAGATGAGAAGCTTGCAAATTTCTGTGTGGCCCTCTCTCGCAGCGATCAGTAACGGTGTGCGGTGCGAGGCGTCTCGTCGGTCAACTTCTCCACCATTTTCCAGAAGAAAATTGGTGATCTCCACGTGACCGGCCTTGCACACGAGCTGCAGTGGCGTGAGTTCCAGCTTGGACACAACGTCTAGTTGCGGAACGTTGAGCTCTTGGCCGCCGTACACAAAAAGTTCAACCTCGCGGAGATCGCCGTCCTGAAGACACGTCCAAAAGCAATACGGTCGCGGTGGGATGGACGCCTGGGCAGCCTCCGGTAATGAGCTCGCTGTTTGAATTTTTTTACTCACAAGAGATCGCTCCTCGCCCACGCGTCGCTGCAGCTGCTTGGCACTCCTTGGTGTCAATGGAGTTGACGGCTGCGTGTCTTCTGTGTGGTCATTGTTCCCATGGAGATAGCTCGCGCGGATAAACGACTGCGCCACGAACGGGAACTTCTCCGGTTCAAAACCCATCGCGACAAGTTCCTCCAGCACGATTCGGCCGTCAATACCACGCGCGATCTCTTGCTGGGACCAATGGACCCACACCGGGTGCAATCCATTGCACCGCTTCCTAGCCGGTGGCGTGTGGGACCTGCTGGTGCTGCTTCGACCACTTCGCTCGGGTACCTCATCCAACTTGGTATCATCTTGCTCACTCCCATGCAACGACTCGGGGGCGACTTCATCGTAGATCGGCATGTGGGCTGGACCGTCCTTTTTTCCTCGCGAACGCCCTCGTTTCTTACGGAGCTTTAGTGAGGATGCGCGCGTCGAGATGCGCTGCATGAGCTCCACGTTTTGTGCAGGAGAGAAACCTTTATCTCGCAGCTTTTTCATGACCTTCTGCGGCGAGGACCCCGATTCGAGATTATCGAATAACCATTTCAACCACTGCGGCGGCACCTCACCCAGTTCGAACGCCAGTCCCGGCTTAAGTTGCTTGACGCGTACAAGCGCATCCTCAGCGACTTTGAACTTGGCTTCGCGGGTCGTCTTGCCAATTCCCTGCAGAACGAGTTCGCCCTTACCGTCTTTGATCCACTTCCCACGAAGCGTGAGACTCATGACATATATCGGTGGTGTGGACTTGGTACCAGGCCGTTCCTCGAGCAATTGATACTGCACTTGCATCTGGAACTTGGCTGCCTCGCGCTCGAGCAGCGCGACTGGCGTCGTGTCAAGCGCCTCGAGAAATGCCTTGAGCTTCTGGAACTTGGTGTCGCCCTGTTTGATCTTGACGACCATACCCACCAGTTCTTCGAAATCGACGAGTCCATTGCCATCTGTATCGATACTCGCGACGAGCTCACCGGCCTCTTCTGGCGTCACATGGAGAGAGAGCTTGGTGAGCAGCCCGTGGAACTCGCGCTCATCAATGGCTCCACTGCCATCGCCATCGCACAACTGGAACTGCGCGACCAGTTCTTCAGCCTGGGCATCGGTAAAGAAAGACCGGTATTTTGCCGGGATCGTCAGCGCGTGCACAGAAACTACAGCTGCAGCATCAGAGGGAGCAGACTGCGACGAAGGCGGCGAGAGCGTGGAGGCCATGCTCTGCTTACGCCATCCATGGTAAGACTCCGATCCAAAATCGAAGCGTCGTTTCACAACACGGGCATGTTCCTATTCTAGTAGCAGCGTGGCTAGTCAGCCAGTCGAGGCGGCCGCGTCGCTTCCGCCGCAGCTTGGTCGCCGTCGAATTCATCGATGAGATCCATAGACTGCTGTTCGCTTCGTCGATCGTCGTGGCTCTCTGGAAAGACGCCTCGTCCGAACAGTTTGCCGTTCACGCTTGCCTGTGGGGGCAGTGTCGCCGGTGGACTGGGACTCTGGGGAATAGGTTGGTCATCTTCGATTGTCGCATTTGGTCCCTCGGGTTGCTCCAGCATCGCGATCGCAGGCTGCTGACCACTATTGGTCTTGGAAGTGCGGATCCGATGGAGACTACGCCGCAACGATTGCGCGGCCATGGCGACGAGCACGCTTGTGCGGAATTTTTTTTGCATGAGTAGTTGATACGAACCGAGGCCTTTGCTGATCGACACTTGCAACGCCATCCGTGGGGTCGTCGCGTCGTGGAACCACGCGTGGTTGAGAGTCTCTTTAGCGGTGGGACGCTGTGCGGGGTCCGCACTGAGGAGGAGTCGAAGTAGTGCTTTAGCTTGGTCTGAGATCTCGCTCTCCCATAGCGCCGGCTCCGTGAGCGAGTATCGGCCTCGCAGGATACTGTTGATGATCTGGTCCTTGGTCTGTCGACCGTCCGGATCGAACGGATGGATGCCGCTCAGCAGCACGTACAGCACGATGCCGACACTCCACATGTCGCTCTTGGGCGTCGCCGACGGATTCGGCACTTTGGCTGGAACGGCACAGTTCTCGGCAGTGCTTGTATCGGATGGCTCGGCCAGCGAGGGCATCGCGAGCATTTCGCGAAGCACTTCCGGCGCGCAGTACGCCCACGTGAGTTGCGAGCAGCTCAAGTAGCTTCTGCCCGCAATCGGCATCGCTGCACCAAAGTCACTGAGCTTGATGCGGGCCGCTTTGGGGTCCTTGGACGTGAGCAGCAAGTTTTCCGGCTTGATGTCACTACGTCGAAAGACAACAGTCCCGTGAGGCCACCCAGTGCATTGACGCAACCGCTTCTACTAGTAAAATACCGATGGACGATTTGCTCCCCGTGGATCCGCGCGAGCGCCTCGAAGATATCGCGCATGAACCGCTTGGCATCCCATTCCGAGTAGGCTCCTTCCTACACAACCATAGAGACTCAAATCAGAAGATGCCCCCCCCCACACACACACACAGCGACACCACGAACACTGATCAGCGCCTCAAAGAGCTCGCCGCCCTTTGCCATCTCGGTCACGATGTACACGTGCGCGGGCGCCTCGTACACATGGAGCAGCTCGATGATGTTGGCGTGCGGCGTGCACTGGCCGAGCGTCGCGGCCTCGTCTTCCCAGAACTTGCCCAGCGCGTCTTCGGCCACGGTACGCTTGTCAATCCGCTTGATCACGACCGGCTCGCCCGTGCGCTTGTTGCGGCCCTCGAACGCCGTCGCGAACGCGCCTTTGCCCAGCACATTCGTCTCGTCCCACTCGTAGAGTTTGGCGAACAGCGCGGCGTGGCTGCTCGCACAGACGCCCATCGAAGATTGGCACGAGCGAGGTCAGAGACGACGTTAGCGACGGGACGCGAGACGCTCGATGAAGAGACGTCCCCCATCCCACCAGTGGAGCACGCGGACGGATCCGGCCACGAGGACGACGACGCGGCCCCATGAGTTTTCCGCCTGTATTTTTGACTCGGGACCCCGACCTGCGACGTGTGATGATTTCGAAAAAAGGGTTTCCTGATTTTTGAGAACCAGCAAAGCAATACCAAGTACATGTACCACCCAAATACAAGAGTGGTAGCCACCGACTTGTATTGAACCAGTGAACAGTACGTTGGCTCGTTTCAGTTGCGCGAAGGTGCCCGACCGACTACTTATGTTGTCGCCACCTCCTCCGTTGCTTTGGACGTCACTTATGTTGCTACACCACGTGTTCTAATGTTGCGCCCCCCCAGCGACTGGTCTCCTCCGCTGGTTTTTGTGGGGCCCCTCTCCGGCCAATTCGACCGCATATTCTCCAGAAGGCCTCCCCGAATCGAGAAAGATGCTCTCCCGTGTCGCGTTCCGTAAGGCGTTGATCCAGGGCCGCGCGCTCGCGCAGGTGCAGGCCGCGCGCCCCGTCTCGCTCTTCCACACGAGCGCGTCGCGTCGTGAGGAGGAGAAGGCGGCCGTCGCCCCCGTCCACCCGGGCATCCTCACGCAGTACGGCCTCGACGACTGGAAGCTCACGGCGCCGCTCGCGGCCGCGCTCGCGATCCCGCTGCTCCACAAGGGCGTGTACGTGCTCAACGAGGAGTCGCAGCTCGCCGCGTGCTTTTTCCTGTTCTGCACGTCGGTCTACAAGTACGGCGGCGACGCGATCGCGTCGTACTTTGACGCGCGCTCGAACGCCATCCTCGCGTACGTTTTTTTTTTACAGTGACGACGAGGTAGATAGAGGAAAAAAAAACTGAGGGTTTGTGCGTATTTGTGTAGGGAGCACAACGCCGTCGAGGACGCCAACATTGAGCTCGCGAAGGAGACGCTCGAGACGCACAAGGCGATGCTCAACATCCACGAGGACATTGCCGAGGTCGCGCAGGCCCACAAGGCCGCGGTCGAGCTCATGTGCGAGGTGCAGTCGTACAAGCTGCGCCACAAGACGCGCGAGACGTTCGTGAAGAACCTCGAGTCGATCCGCCAGATTGAGGCGAGCTACAACTACGAGCTCCAGAAGGCCATGGTCGCGACCGCCACCAAGAACGTGCGTGCGTTCCTCGAGAAGGGCGACAAGAACGTCAAGGCCGCGGCCTTCAAGAACGCGATCGACGTGCTGTCGCAGGTCGAGGGCGAGGACAAGGAGGACGACGTCGCCGCGCTCTTCGCCAAGGAGCTCCGCGCCTACGCCACGTCGCTTGAGGCCAAGCAGGGCGAGGTGATCCAGCTCACGGAGGCCGAGCAGGCCGAGCTCCAGGCCGACCTCGATGCTTACATGAAGCGCTTCGACCTCGAGTCGGCCGACTTCAAGGCCGCCAAGGAGATCAAGCTCGAGCTGTTGTAAGTGGTGATGCCACGTCGAAGCGTTCGTTTCCCCTCCTTGTCGTTGTAGCTCGTGTGATTGTGCTCACGTAGTACGCGGGTGGGCGTGAAGGATGGACGGGGAACGTCGGAAGTCTCCGGAACGAAGCTCGTGACCATGATGAATAAAGTCGGATGAAAAACAAAGAACCAAAGTGAAAAATCGCATTCTTTTTCGTCAGGACCTAAAATCGTTTCGCTTTCGTGAAGGACAGGACCCCGCCGGTCTTGAAACCTGTGGGGCTGAGGTCGTAGATCGGCCCGGGTACGCCTCGACTACGCCCGTCCGAGGAGCCGCCTCGCTTCTCCGTGCCGAAGGTGGGGGACACGCCCTGCTGAGCCATCTTGAACGAACTCTTGAGCATAAGGTTGGGCCCGGGACCTTCGGTCTTGCCACTCAATGGCTGCCGCTTGGCCGTGCCGATCTTGGCCGTGGGGGACGTACCAATCGTGGTCGCCAGCTCGTAGATCGGACCTGGGGATGGCGTCGCGTCACTTCGAAGAGGAGATCGGGGAGCGTTTTCAAACGCTGTCACGCTGCTGTTGCGGCACAGCGAGTTGGGCTGCTTGCCGCAGGAGCCGATGGCCTTGTACGAGCCCGGGCCGGCGCAGTCGTTGGTGTTCTTGCGACTCAGATCCCAGTCCTCGCGGGTGCTGGTGCCGAAGCCCTTCTTAGGACCCGTACCGATAGAGGTGGGCAATGCATACAGTGCATCCGTCGGGTTGTTGGACTCCTGCCACTGGAACCGCCGCTCAGTGGGCGTGAACGCACTGATCGTCGGGTGCACGCCGTACTTGGACGGCGAGTCAAAGAGCGGGCGCTGCTTCTTGGGCGACGGCGTCGTCATTTTGTGCAGTCACGGCCCAACTCCCCGCCAAACAGTAGTGCAAGATGCTCGAGTCGCGAGGATACATCATCGCCTAAGAATACATTCATGTGCTGTGTAGGCTCTGATCCGTACGATCCTCGTGATCTCATACAGCATCCGTAATCTGGAGTCTACCATAACGTCGCAGTATCTTTCATCACGAGACATAGTGCTACTGTGGTTGGTTGGCTTTATAATTTTTGGCATACGATCGCCGTAATCGTATATTGACGCCTCAATCATAGCGGTCTTCGAATTGTTCCTCACATGATGCTAGCTCGACGACGAGAACTAGACACTGCTGTCACAGAGGGTGCGGTTCGAAGTAGTGAGAATGCCGATTGTGGGGTTGATGGAGTTGTTGAAGTTGCACTCGCCAGGCTACTGCGACGCGTTGCAGAAGGGTGAGGTTTTGCCTCACATGGTGCAACCCGACGCCATCGTTTCCAGTGCTCTTCCTCCATGTCCTTTGCTGATGGATCAATCGTCAACTGAGGCTGACGCAGCTGCACGTCGGACGTTAGTTTCAGCTCGTCTGGATAACCAACTTGTCTGACGTAATTGGATGCTTGGGCTCGCATCCCACTATCACGTTTATTGACTCGACTCGATGGTGCCTGCTGCTGTACGATCGAATGTGCTGCTCGGGCCACCATCACGGCGTGGGTTGTCTCAGCTACTACATTGCGCAGGTACATATCTTTCCAGCCCTAAGCGTTGCAAGAAAAAGATCACAGGTAAGCCATTGCAAGGAATCACTGCAGTCGTCAAGTTTGCCTGTTACCTGGAAGGCTTGGCAGCGAAGATTTTGTGACTGAAGAGTCTGGATACGTCCAAGCAACGCGTTCACTCGGCGCTTCAGTGTTCCCTTCGTACTCTCAAGCAATTGACGTGCTTCTACCAAGTCAGCGTCGTCCTTTTCTTTCTCGATTCGGAACTGCTCGCTCAGCTGTGCTACTTTCTCGTCGCACGCGCGAACCACCTCGGCTTGCTCTTGTTGAATTCTTACAAGAATCTGACGCCAATCCCGCATGAGAAATTGAAACTAGCACAGTACCATCACCTTGTACGTACGAGTGTGGAGAACTGAGCCGTGGAAATATCTGTCCAAGCGAGAACGTCTTTCTTTTGGCGCTCAAGCCACGCCTTGGTTATATCAAACGCTGAGCGTGCCATTTGAAGTCTTTCTTGCAGTGCATGCCGAGCACTAGAAAGCGTTTCCAGCCTTTGCTGTACCTGGTGACGCAAAGCGAAGGTACGTGCCGCCTTGGAGTCCAGCATCTGGGCCTTCCACTCGAGAAAGACGTCTCGAATCCAGACCTCTCGTTCCATAGTAGCCATGCGCGTGTGTTGCCATGCAGCAAGTCGCAGGCGCGTGATCTCGAGCCGCTCGCACGCCCGCGTGAGCCTGTGAAGTTGATCGGTTTGATTTGCCAGTTCCTTCGTCTTGATGCCAAGATCTTGGCGCTGACAACGAGACAAAATGAGCCAACCCGGTAACGCAGATGCAATTTGAAAATACCCAGACCATCTCCTCCGTCTTCTTCCTTTCGGCCTCCAGCTCCGTGTGTTTCACGGCAAGTCGTGTCGATAACTGGGCAATCTCTTGGGCCTAGCATTACATCGAGTGACAAATTAGAAACGACCATGTCAAGCAAGACGAAGATCTACGAGACCTACGCTTGCTGCCAGAGCAAATCTTGCGTCATCTCGCTCGGCAGTCAGTCGTTCGATTTCTCGATTCATGGAGCTAGCGTGCGCAATGCGTTCGGCTTCCTACGCAGACACGGCCTCAGTGATCGGCTGCTCACGCTCTGAAACCTCTTGTTCAGTCTGACCGCGATGGCACAGTCCGTCTTGTCACGTGTGAGAGTTTCAATGGTGTTGTGCAGTCGACTGATCTCTTCTTCTTTTGCAAAAAGTCGGTGGCGATAGTCTTCTGCCCACTGCTCTCTCGATCGTGTTAATTATGGTGGAGTTGTGCCTCGATCCAGCAGAGGATTGTATTCGACGTACTCGTTCATGCTGCCGCTCGGCACGTTCCGTCTTCTCTTCGAGTCCGCGTAGTCTTGCCGCGTTCGAGCCCATCTCGGCCTCCAGTCGGCACTTGTCCGCGCGCACTTTCGCGACCGCGAGCTGCAATTCCTGTTCGTTTTGACGACACGCCGCGAGCTGGGTCTGCAGTTGATGGACCAGCTCGCCATGGACGCGCATCTCCTTGGCACGGATCGCTTCCAGCTATTGTATATAATAGGATGAGGGCCCGTCAGCATCCGCTCGCTCGCTCCATCAGTCCACACGCTATGATACCATACCGCATGGAGCTTTTCCTGGAGCGACTTGGCGTCGCCCATCGGATCGCAGGCACCACTCGTGCTCGCGCGCCGCGCGCTCATGGCGTCAGCGTATTATATACACTCTGCGCGTGGGAGACCACCTCCTTCTCCCCTGTGTCACACGAGAAAGGACGCTATTTTCAGCCGCATCTTGTGCGAGCACTTGATGCTGCTGTAGTACTGCTTGGTCATCAACAACAGAAATTCCACCGGACGTCATCAGCGTCGTATTGTATCGGGGGAGGGGAACTGACGCAGATCGATGGGTTCGCGTGGGAGCGTCAACACAGCCGAGCTGATGGAGATTCACCATCGTGCGTAATCCGACCAACGCCATCGTGCGACAGCGGCAGCATTAGGGATACACACAGTGCGGCGCACCGCATCCGACGTGACCGTGCATGGTAAATGGACTAATGGGGAAGTGAGGAGCGCTGGTGGTCCCATCATTCCAAACTTCGATTTTTTGGGTTGCCGTTCTTCTTCCAGAACGAAAACTGAGTTTCTGTGATCTGAAAATGAAAAACCTCAGCTCCCCTAACTAGGTCTACGCTACAGTACAGTCCGCGCCAGTGGTTTTTGAAAATTCACATTCGGAATGAAAACTCAGGAAC
>JAADVY010001070.1:0-10353 GCA_023336035.1 Pythium plurisporium
ACACCTCAATTAGTAGCTCAGTCTTAATTGCTCACGTGAATGGAGACCGTGAACACTCACGGCGATCGCACGCGACACCCTCGAACCCTGTAAAGCAACGACAAATACCAATTTCGTCGCATGCACCCTGGACAAAAGCACTTTTCTTAGTGGCATGTAGGGCTGCATCCTCCGTCATCGAAACGTACCCCGTTGGCACACTCGACGAGACTCATGTGTGCGACGTTGTCGGTTAGCGGCTCTTCCCACCAGGCTCTGCCACGTGCACAGCGTCGGCGAGAGCAGTCGTGGCCGTAGTATCCGTTGTCACATGAGCACTGATACAGCGGATTCCCCGAGCACCGTCCGTGACCACTGCATGCCGATCCGTAGTTCACTACCAAGGCCAACACAATCAATACCATTCACAGAAGGAGAACGTAGAGTGGGTACGCACCAGGACAGTTCGTCACCGCGACACTTTGATACCCGCAGTCGGCAATGTCCCCAGAGTTACCGAGACCTATCAACATCCACGGCACACGCTCAGATGAAAGTCAGGCGAGTCATCGAACGCCGAACGTACCATCGCTTGGACCAAAACCGGAGTTGCAAGTGCATATTCCCGTGAATGAATCGCAGATCCCTCGCGCAGAGCACGGCTCCCACTGATAAATAGGAACGGTATCAGTTTGGACCTCATCCCATAATCTTCCTCCCACGGACCTCTTTCGTGCCGCGTTGCGTCGTGCCACCACCATACGTCGGGGTTGTGCCATCCGATTGAATCGTGATCGTGCTGGTGCCGCCCGAGACCGAGGACGCGTCCACCACGAGCGACGGAACGTCGCCGTGCTCGAGCGTGAAGGTGATCAGTGCGGAGATGCCCGCTGTGGAGCATATGGGCGAAGCGTCCGTGGCGCCACTGCTAACACTGACGCTCACCGCGCGGATCGCCAGCAGCTCCTCTAGCGCCTGCTTGAGCGTGAGTCTCGTCTCGACAGCTGGGTAAAGGGCACGGGTCGTCTCGCCTCGAAAGCTCAGTGTGAAATTACCGGAGCAGCCATCGCACGTACAGGACAGAGCCTGGATCTCATCCACTTGGCCCGTGGTGATCGGATCATCACCATACGGACACAGGCGCTTAGTGCAGCCCGGACCGGTGTACCCCTTGTCGCATACACAGCCAAACACTCGGTCGGCGTCCCAGGGCGTCTCGTAGATCGCCGTGGAGACGAGTGTGGCGTCGTTCTTCATGGGACCAATGTCGCGTAGGCTGAGGCAGCGTCCATGGCCATTGCAGTTGCCGTTGCACGCGGCGACGAGCCGCTCACACGCCTGGCCGGCGAAGCCGTCGTCGCAGCTGCAGCGGCCGCTGTCTCGCTGGCACCGTCCGCGGTTCGCACATTCACGCGGCGTGGACCGGACGTTGTCGTCGCCCGTGGCAAAGTCGGTCCAGGGCGGCGCGACCGGACACGTGCGTCCGAAGCAATCAAAGCCCGTGTATCCTTCAAAGCAGAGGCACCTGGGTCGGACCATCAATAGCGGTGAGAGAGAGAGAGAGACAGCTGGAGACCCAAGCACGACACGTACGTGTTGGAGGGCGTGCAGACGCCGTGGCCGCTGCACGCAGACGGACACATCGCGATGGCCTGCGGCACGCATAGCACGAGCGCGGCAAGGCGCGCGCACCACACTCCACAGCCCATAGAGGGAGGCGACGACTTGGCCGAGTGCCGCACACAGCCACCAGCGGTTACGACGTAACCGGATCCCACGGGATCTTGAAAGGTCGTGCAGTAGCCACCAATTAGTAAGAGGAAGATCTGATCTAATAGTTGGATTGCAGTGGCGGCGCTCTTCTGGTTGAAGTTGCCGGGGCGTCAATACAGTACCCGTACCGGTACCGTACGCTTTGGTTACGCTTGGGTTCGCTGCCGTGGTGCGCGTGTCCCCGCTGCAACCATCTTGATGACTGGCGGTCCGCAAAGACATGTTGACGTCGTCGCTGCGCAGTGGATCCGCTCGTGCATCCCTACCCCGTCCGCTTGCCACGGTGGACATGAGCTCAGAATCTGAAGCTGGTGCGACTGTCTCGTGTTCGAGCGAACGCAATAGAAAGTTCGCAGGGCCTCTAATCGGGTGGATTGGATGCATTTCAGCCAATCATCGCGTGCAAGTTCTTGTTGACGCAAAGGATTGTCTCACCTTCTTTTGATACAGATCCATTCATCTCGAGTTTGTGCACTTGGCTCGCCCCCACTTCGCAACTTGCGGTCGGCAGGCGCTCACGACCAAGCACCACTCCCTCTCTCTCGCCTCTCTGGCCATCTGATCCCTCCCCCATGGCGTCCACGGCCTTTCGTCGCATGGGGCTCAAGCGCGCCGCGCTGGGCCTCGGCGCCGGTGCCGCGGGCTTCAGCGGTCTCTCCGGTGCTGCGATCCTCTCGGCCAAGGAGAAAGAGCGCCTCGTGGCGCCTATCAAGTGCGAGGACGGCTCCACCATCGTGCCGTACGAGGTGCCGTCGCGCAACGCGATGCTCGAGCGTCTCAAGAAGGAGCAGTTTGACGTGCTCGTGATCGGCGGAGGCGCCACGGGCGCCGGCTGTGCGCTCGACGCCGCCACGCGTGGGCTCAACACGGCCGTGGTCGACGCCAGCGATTTTGCCGCCGGCACGTCGGGCCGCTCGACCAAGCTCATCCACGGCGGTATCCGGTACTTGGAGACCGCGTTCATGCGGGCCGACTACGCTGCATTCAAGCTCGTGCTCGAAGCGCTCGAGGAGCGCAGCTTCTTCTTGAGCTCGGCGCCATACATGAACCGTCCGCTGCCGATCATGATCCCGATCTACACGTGGTGGGAGGTGCCGTACATGTGGGCAGGCGCCAAGATGTACGATCTCGTCGCCGGCTCAAAGCAGTACGTGCCCAGCAGCCACTACATCAACGCCGAGGAGGCGTCGTTCCAGTTCCCGATGCTCCGCAAGGAAGGCCTCAAGGGCGCCGTCGTGTACTATGACGGCCAGATGAACGACACGCGTATGAACGTGTCGGTCGTGCTCACGGCCACGCAGAATGGCGCTGCGGCTGGTAACTATGTGCGCGTCGAGCATTTGCTCAAGGACGCGAACGGCAAAATCGCCGGTGCGCACGTCAAGGACACGCTCACGGGCGAGGAGTGGGACATCAAGGCCAAGGCCGTGGTGAACGCGACTGGTCCGTTTACGGACGGCATCCGTCTGATGGACGACCCGAGCAAGCAGAAGATCTGCGTACCCGCGGCGGGTGTCCACGTCGTGCTGCCCGACCACTTTAGCCCGAGCCGCATGGGCCTGATCGTGCCCAAGACCACGGACGGCCGCGTGCTGTTCTTCTTGCCGTGGGAGAACGGCACGCTTGCCGGCACGACCGACTCCCAGTCGGAAATCACGATGCTGCCGTCGCCGACCAAGGAAGAGGTCAACTTTATCATCGACGAGGCGAACCGCTACCTCGCCAAGGACGTGACCACCAAGGATATCAAGTCGGCGTGGTCGGGCATCCGCCCGCTCGTCAAGGACCCGCGCCACACGGACGGCAACACCTCCAAGATCTCGCGCGAGCACATTGTCGAGGTGTCCGAGTCCAACATGGTCACGATCGCCGGGGGCAAGTGGACGACGTTCCGCCGCATGGCACAGGACGCGATTGACAAGCTCGTGGAGACCGTGCCGGCGCTGCAGGCCAAGGCCACGCCGTGCAAGACGCTCGACGTGGGCATGATCGGTGCCGACCGCATTGGCGAAGTGTGCAACAAGAAGTTTGACAAGATCACGGTCACGCTGCGCGAAAACTATAGCATGGACAAGGACATTGCCGAGCACCTCATGCGCAACTACGGCACGCGTGCGCTGCAGGTCGCGGAGATTGAGAAGCACGGGTTCTTGGACCGCAAGGCCAGCGACCACCCGCGCCGTCTGCACCCCAAGTACCCGTACCTCGAGGCCGAGGTGGTCTTCGCCGTGCGCCAGGAGTTTGCACAGAAGGCGACCGACGTGATCGCGCGTCGCATGCGTTTGGCGTTCATCGATAGCGAGATCACGAGTCAGCTCGTGCCGCGCGTCGTGCACATGATGGGCGAGCTCCACGGCTGGAGCAAGGCCCGACGGGAGCAGGAGCTGAAGGAGTGCGAGGCCTACCTCGCCACCATGCACAATGAGTAAGACCAAGAACGGAGTTTGCGTTTGGCACCAACCCTTGCGATCCGGTGGCCGCAGCCCGATCGCTCCTCCCCCTCGAGGCTCACTATTGTACCGTTACGTGCTAGTTGCAAGGACTCGTATCAGTCACAACAGCAGACAGAAAACACTTAGTAACTTTTTCAGCTTACGCCGTGGTTCTCTCTCTTGCTCCTATCATACATAGTCTCAGTTATTCGAGGGCACCTGGCGTTTGCTCGGTGACACGTGCGCCGCCAGCGGCGAGTGGATCGATGGCAAGCGAGTCGGCGACACCGCATGGAGAGGCTTCTTAGGAGGCCCAGGCCGTAGCTTCTCGGGCGACGTGGAATTGGTCAATGGCGGGAGAGCACTCGAGTTGTACGGTGCGAGCAACAGCAGCAGCTCCTTCGCGAGCGCACAGTTCTCTTTTGTCGGTGGCTTTTTGTCCAACAGGCTGCTGAACTTACCGCGTGTCTTGGAGGAGCTACTCGTAGAGGAGCTCTTCTTGGGTGGTGACGTGGAGGACGACGACGCGACGGAGGAGCCTGGCTCCCGCCGGGCCTCCTCTTCTTCTCCATCCATGTCCACGACGTCGACCGCGACGCCCTCGGCTAAGACAAGTAGCATGTCCACACCGCACTGCACGAGCTCCTGGCTGTTGCGAGCGTGGGTCATGACGAGCGCGACCAGCACCGCGAGCACAGCCTCGACGACGTCGTCACGGTGGCGATGGCGATCGTACAGCTCCACGAGCCGAGGGATGCCGCCCAGTGCACCAACATAGTCCTGGTTCCGTGCGTTGTCGGCGATCGAGTTGCGCAACGCCCAGAGACACGAAAGCAGCACGCGTTCGTGGCCGGCGATCGCACTTTGCGGGCTCACGCACAGCTCCAGCAGTGTGTCGAGCCCGTGCTCGTTGCGCAGCCGCACCTTGGCACTGGGCTTTTTCCAGACCTCGTCGGCGATCGCGTCGCTGGCCATCGCCACAAGGGCCGGGTTCGACGTCGAATCCTGAAGCATCGTGATGAGCTTCTTGAGATCGTTCGCGGCCAGCGAGCTCATCGTGGACGGTGACAGCACGGCTGCAGGACTCGACCCCACGAGCCCGAGCTTAGTCGTGCGCACATCGGCGAGCAGGTCGAGCGCCTCGATCGCCGGATCGCACAGCTCGCGGTTCGTCGAGCCGCTGAGGTTGACGAGCGTCTCGATGCCATGTGGGATCTCGAGTAGCTTGGCCTTGTTCGCGTCGTGGAGGCACACGTTGATGATCCCGTAGAGTCCATGCTTTTGCACCAGCACGCTCTCGCGATGCCCACAGAGCTTGACAAACAGCTCGAGGCCATGGACTGCCCTCGCGGGGGCCAGCAGCTCCACGCTCGGAGAGCCACCCAACGCAAGCGCGACGGAATCGCTGTACGACAGCGAGCACAACGCACGTGCCGAGTGGTCCAGTGCGGACCCTTTGGCCGTGCGGCAGTTGTGTTGCAAAAGTGTCATCCACGTGGTCTGGGAAGCCACGAGCTGGCGATTCGCGTCGTTGTAGAACAGTGCGTTCGCGAGAATGCACAGCGCATGTTCACGGATCTGCTCAGCGTATACTCGCCCAGCTTCCAAGTCCTCCACCTCCACTGCCACTGGAGGCGACGCCCCATTATTGCTAGCATGGAAAGTGGCCAGTTCGTACAGCGGATCCAGATACCGAGCGATGCGGTACTGGTTCTCGCGGTTCCACGTCGCGTTGGCAAGCGCCCACGTGGCCTGTGCGACGAGCGCGACGTCGTGGTGCTTGCGGGTTAGTAGAAACAACGCGTCAATCCCGCCACACGCACCGATCGCTGCTCGCACGTCGTCGTGCTGAGCGATGCTGCCAAGCACGAGGGCGCCGTGGAACGCGACGTCGCGAGTGCAGGACGCACACATGAGCACAAACGTCGCGACGCCCGGTGCGCGCGCCTGCTCGTTGCTCGGGGACAAGAGGTCGAGGTGGCTATTGCTGCGAACGTCGCTCGCGGCGAGGATCGCGAGCGCGACGTCACGGTCGACACGACTGCGCACCGTATCGTCGTTTGGCTGGTGGTCCTGTGGTTCAGTTGTCGGATCCGAGTCGCCGTCGAGGGTTGTGATCACGTTGGAGATGGTCTCAGCTGCACTCGTCTGGATCGACTCGTACACCTCGAGGTCGATGACGTCGTGGATGCGGTACGAATGGCAGAGTTGCGTGAGCATCGTGATGCCCTTGGCATCGAAAATTGCCTCACAGCACGCGAGATTCTGAAACGATAAATGGGCGAGCGCTTGCACACTACCGAGCAGCATGTCTACGTCGCTGTGGCGAGCGACGTTCTCGAGCAGCAATGGAATCGCACCGGCGTCGCAGATCTGGAGTTGGTTGTCACTGTTTTCGAACGCGAGGTTGGCGAGCGCGTGGATCGCGTGCCGCACGACGGCGGCGTCATCGCTGGTGGTTTGGGTCTGTAGTGAGGAAGATGATTGGCGCAGCAGATCCACCAGCAAGGGGATGCAGCCGTCCATGCGCCCGACGATCGCCGTGTTGCGTGTGTCCATGGCGACGATCGCGAGCGAGCGAAGTGCATTCCGCTGGATCTTCTTTCGGAGGTCGCCCTCATCCTCTGTTCGCGAAACGGCCTGCGGACGGCAGAGATCAAGAATGGTCTTGAGCACGCTCGGCGCGAGGCCAATGTACTCTTGGTTGGCGCTGTTCACGTCGGGCCGTTCGATGTCATCGCGTGCATTCCACCGCTGCAAGAACCGAATCTGCTTGTGCTGCTTGCTCCATGCGTCCGTGTCACTCTCGCCCGCACCGCCGCCGTTCATGCTCGTGTCGGCGAGCCAGTTCATCTCACTGCTGCTCTCGTTCGCGACGCTGTCGAACACGAGGTTTTTCTGCGCGAGCTCCTGTTGCACGCGCGAGGAGAGTCGCTGTTCGTACTGGAACCAGAGCTTCTTGGCCTTCCAGCCAAGTGAGCGAGGGGTGACATTGGCGTTCCACGCGATCTGGCCCAATGCCTTGGCGGCGATCACGCGGATCCCGTACTGGCAGCTGTGCTGCGCGAGCGACGCGAGCACTTCGATGCCACCGTTGCGTCGCAATGCGTCATTCGCTGTGAGCGTCGCGCCCGCTACGATCTCGAGACCGTGGGCAAAGAACGCAAACAACGTATCCACGTCCGTGAGGATCGCCTGCGCTGTCACGCGGTGCCTCCAGTTGGCGAGCCGCAGCATGCGCTGCTGCTGCTTGTGGTGCTCGACGAGCTGTTGGATCTCGCACTGCATTTTCACACGCTCGGCGTGGGCCTCGCGTGCCTGGATCTTGAGTGCCAAGTTCCACATCTCGATGCCATTAATTTTTGTGATTTGCGAGCCAATGCGGAACCGCATGTCGTTGGTCTCAGTCGCGCGACGCTTCTCGAGCGATTGGTACCCGACCAGTAGCTCGTCGTTGGCCACGCGCTGTGTGTGGAGCTCCCGCCGTGCGGCCGTGAGCCAATGCCACTGCTGCTCATTCTCGAGCTCCTGCTCGGCGATGCGCTGCTGCATCTCCGCCGTGAGCTGCTCGTGGTCGGCGAGCAGGCGAGCCCGGTCTTCTTTTGCACGCTGTCGCTCCACCACGCGCTCGTCTTCTTCGTGTTGGAGGTGCGCCTTGAGCCCCAAAATGATCTGTTCGGTTTCGAGCCGCACGGCCTCGCTGCTTTGTTGGTACTCGTGCCGCAGCCGGTCGAGCTTCGCGTCGCGTTGATCGATCTCGCTCTGTAGCACGAGCTTCACTTTATTCAGTAACTTGATTTCTCGCCGAAGCCCCTGAAGCTGTGCGTCGTGCTGCTGCTGCAACGTCGCGAGCATGTGATCTTGTCGCTCGCGCTGCATTTGGGTCATCCATTCGTCGGACGACGTGTCCTTCACGAGTGCGATCGCAGCGAGCGATCGCCATCGTGTCTCTCGCTGGTAGCACAGCAGTAAGAACTGCCGCACGGATTCAAGGCGTTGCAATTTTTCCTGGAACACGGCCGTGGCCTCGTCGTACTTGCCACGTGCGTCCGCCTCGGTGAGTGAACCGTCGGGGTTCTCGCCCTGCAGCACGGCAAACGATGATTCGATTGTTGCTTGGGCCACGCGGAGATCGTCTTGCAACGAGCGGGCGAGGTCCCACAACGCCTGCTTCTCATCAAAGAGCATGACTTCTTCCTGTAGTTTGGTCTGTGTGTAGTCATGAAACCGTGTCTCCAGCGTGGCCAGCAACCGCTTGGCGTCTTGCTCTTTCTCGAAGCGAGTTCGAAGTTCTTCCAGATGTCGCTGGAGATCCTGGGCTTTCTGTTTGGACTCTTCAATCAGCTGCAGTTTCTCGAGCGGATTGCGAGCCTGGCGCGGCAGCTGGCGTGCATCGTCGAGCCGCTGCACGACGGCCTCGTACTCGTCTTGCACCTGGAAAATCGATTCTTCCCGAGCCGCTCGCTCGATCAAGAACCGAGCTCGCTCGACCTGGGAGCTCGCCTGCACGCTCCAGAGCATCTCATTGGTTTGCTTTTCACGCGCCATCAACTGCTCAAAGAACTGCAAGTCGCTCTCAAGCAACGCGAGATCCACGGCGAGTCGGCGTTTTGTGGTCTCCTGCGCCTTGAACCGGTCGTACATGGCCGGGAGTTCTTCGAGTCGCATCACCTCGCCAAGCTCCCACTCCCGCCACCGCCTGTCGAGCTCGACAGCCTCTCGCAACGACTTTAACTCTGCTTCGTCCCGCGCGAGGGCTTCTTGATCCGCCGGTGCATTCGGTGTAGCCTCGGGCCCGGCCTCTTCATCCCCACCGTAGTCATCGTCCTCTTGCTCTTCTTCTTCTTCGCCCTCCTCACGTTCTCCCTCTGCGAGGATTGAAGCATTTGCTTCGGGCTCTTGACCATCGTCTTTGTCGACTGGTGCTTCGTCGCTCGCAACGATATACCGTTCTCTCGCTCTCACAAGTACCTCCTCCGCTGGTCGTGGCTCGTTCGGTGGCGGCGTCGGCTCTTCCAAGAGCGCGATTCGATCCGGTAAACGTGCCAGCTCCCTCTCTACCTCCGTCTGCGTAACATGCGCATTCACCAAAAGCTCCTTGAGCTCCTCACACCGCGTCGTTGCGAGCTCGAGTCGATGCGCCGTCTTCTCCAACAAATCAAATTCGATCCGTTCCACTTCGAGCTGCTTCTCTTCCATGTGCTTCATATGGACGAACTCGTCGTCGTACTGGCGGTGATGCTTCACTCGCTCGTCCCGCGCGAGCGGCGCAGCAAGGTACAGCCGGTCCTTGCGCTGCGCGATCGCAAAGAGCTCGAGTTCGTGCTCCAGCAACTCGTCGTCTTTTGAGAGCGTCATGTCCTTTTTGGCCACCGCGTCCCGCGCGAATTTAGGCTGCACGGCCCTGTCCATCGCCTTGCGTTCCTGCGCCTGCGCCTTCGCTTTCGCCGCCGCTTCTTCTTCTTTCAGAGCCTTGCGCCGTTGCCGCTCGGCGTCTTTGACCTGTGCGTCCTCCTGGGCGAGCACCTCTCTCTCCTGTTCAAAGCTGTCGCGCGTCGCGTTGAGGAGCTGCAGTGCGAGTGCACGCTGCTCAGCAATCGACTTGGTGAGCTGCTCCTGCAGCTGCTTGGCTCGATCAAAGGCACTTTCGAGCTCAACTCGGAGCAAAACCGGATCCGGAGGTTCCTCTCCGTCATCAGCGCTTCGTCCCGTCCTAGCGGTGGACCGCGCGCGGCTTGTTGACGCGGCTTTGTCGTGGTCCGTGAGTTCACCATCGTCGGTATCATCATCGTCGTCATCACCATTGTCTTCGTCTCTCTCACTCCTGCCGTCCAATGGGTTTGCTATAACGGGCCCGAGTACAGCGACCAGTGGAGTGGAGAGCCCACGAGCAGAAAGATGAGGATCTGAGGGCGCAGACGCCGTCGCCTCTCGAGCCGATTCCAAATCCGATTCATGCGAGGTATAGAAGTTGTCCAATGCGTAGCTGTCTTTCCAGTCCATCTTGCGGTGGTCCCAGTGCGCGGGTGGCTCGTAAAACATCGCCACCGGTGGCTCCCATACACTCTCACCCGTCCGAGCGTTCTGGTAGAAAGTCTGTGTCGCGACGTACTCGCCCTCCGGCGTCGTCGACGGCGGCACGACCACCATCTTCCACTGCGCCGCCGTC
>JAADVY010001071.1:0-10350 GCA_023336035.1 Pythium plurisporium
CACACCCAATTGTCTTGGTCGATAACTCCACACCCAGAACTCCATGTCGCACTTGTCTCCTGCGGAGACTTCTTCTTGTCGACAAACCGCCAGGAGGCATCCACAATATGACTGAGATGCATCCACGTTATAGAAGCTGTGGCGTTGCTGTGCTTGGTCTGGTCTGCACCCGCTCGTCCCCAAAGTGCCGTCTCGGTGGGCGAGAAGGTCGGATCGACAAACGTGACTCGTTTCTGACGACTCCAGCGGTTGATATCGACACACCACGCCAGCAGTTCAGTCGCAGTCAATGGATTTCCACCATCTGGAGTGGTCGGGATCGCGACGTCTCCATACGTGGCCGTGCTTTGGGTGATCATCTTCTGCACCTGCGATCCATTCTCGTTGCGCTTGACTTCGTCCGACGCCAGCACTGCGTACTCCACGCGCACGTACGCACGCTCCCCATCAGCGCGTACGACATGGACTACATGGCGACGCTGAAGCGGACCCACGGTCACGTCGATCGCTTTGGAACTCGACGACAGCTCGTTCTCGGCTGGAAGTTGGTCATTTTCTTCCGGGAAAACGAGCTCCACGTGGTGTGAACGCGCGAAATCCAGTCGCACGGTCACGCGCCGCAGCCCGCGGTTCTGGACTACGTACTGGAGCGCGGCGGCGCGCTTCGTACCAGGTGCTCGCGCGACGGTATCCTGTCGGACTTCCACATACACCTCCTCATCCAGCTTCTGGAGCATGGAGCGTCGTTGAAGTTGGGAGGTTCTACTAAATGCGGATTGCCCAACTCTTTCAAGCCTGTTTCCTCTAAAACCGAATGGGTGGGATGTTGAAGGTGTCGGTTTGGGTTGGGGAAACCGACCCATTTTGACCTAGAACTGATATATAAGCACACGGGTGACGGCCATGAGCTCGCTTATGCAGCTCAAGGCACAGAACGAGAGCCGCCTGGCGGTACGCGGGTAGCTCTGTCGGCTGCGCGGGCATCTGCGCGTGCTGACGTAGTCTTTACTGGCGGAAATAATGGCGAACAGGAGGAGAAACGGCTCATCGACCGCAAGCGGAATGTGCTCATCCTGACACTGCAGTACTGCATCGAGAACGGGTACGTGCAGACAGCCGAGCGGCTCCAGCAAGAAGCGGGCGTCGCGATCTCCAAGTTTGAAGTGGTCGAGAACATTGATCTGCTGCGGATCGTCCAGGTATGCGCGAGATGGGTCCACGTTGCGTTTGGTTTTGGCTCGACTCTCACGCTCACTGTAGGAGTTTGAAGAGTACTACGAGATGAAGTTTGGGAAGAAGCCCAAGCTCGTGCGTCGCCTGTCGCCGGACGAAGCGGATAAAACCAAGGCAACGAATGAAAAGAAGGCGGCCGCCGCGGACCGAAGAAAGCAACGGAATGACTACACCTCTCCTCACATGCCCTCCGAAGCTCGTGTGGAAAACAACGCGGCGCTCAAGGCCGTCTCCAACGCCGTATCCGCCGCAGCTGCCAGTAGCAGTTGTAGTGAGAAGACACGACCGCCACCCAAGGGATCGCCTCCTACACCGAATCAACCCGGCAAGCCTGAGGACGAGTCCGTGGACTTGGGACTCGTCGGGCAAAAACCCTCCCAGCGGAAAGAGAAGTACGTGAGCAATGGCACGGCCACAGGGAACAAGAAGATGTCTGCGCCAGAGGAAGTAGAAGAGTCGATGGAAGAGCGACTGATCAAGCCGCTTCCAGCGTATCTGTATGATTCTGAGTTTCGACCGCTTGCAGAGACAATCACGCGTGAAATTTTCCAAAAGAATCCGAATGTAAGGTGGGGCGACGTGATTGGTCTTAACGAGACCAAACGCTTGCTCAAGGAGGCTGTTGTGATGCCTCTCAAGTACCCGCAGCTCTTCCAGGGCTTGCTCTCTCCGTGGTGTGGTATCCTTCTCTACGGACCGCCTGGGAATGGTAAGACCATGCTTGCGAAGGCCGTGGCAACGGAGTGCAAGACCACGTTTTTCAACATCTCAGCATCGTCGATCGTGAGCAAGTACCGAGGAGATTCCGAGAAACTGATACGCATTCTGTTTGAACTCGCTCGCCACCACGCGCCATCCACCATTTTTCTGGATGAGATCGATTCGATCATGGGTCAGCGAGACTCTGGCGGTGGTGGTCAAGAGCATGAAGCCAGTCGGCGGATGAAGACAGAGCTACTCATTCAGATGGACGGTCTCTCCAAAACGAATGACGTCGTGTTCGTGCTCGCGGCGAGTAATCTCCCATGGGAGTTGGATGCAGCAATGCTACGCCGCCTCGAAAAGCGTGTACTTGTGGATCTCCCGTCAGCAGATGCACGGCACTCACTGTTCTCGTCGTTGCTGCAGCCGTACGTGCCTTCCACCTTTTCGTTCGAAGCCGCTGTTACTCGCACCGATGGATACTCTGGTGCGGATATCAAGCTCGTTTCGAAAGAAGCATGTATGGCCCCGGTACGACGACTCATGGAGCGCCTCGAGTCGACGGAGCTCAGCCAGAAGAGCGCCAACCAGCGTTGTGATTCAGGTAGGTCCGTCGTGCCTCTCTTTTCGCATATCTGAGCTCACCTTTCTTTCTCCACTGATGTAGCTGAGAACTGGCGGGATCTCATGGGCCACGTCACACAGGAAGATCTCCTCGCAGCACTGGACAAGACCAAGCCGTCGGCGCAACAACTGCTCAAGAAGTACCAACAGTGGCAAGTCAAGTTTGGATCGAGTTGAAGACCCTCTTGTGAAGCCATGTTCGATTGTGCCAATGTCACTAAAGTCGAAAACGAACCGGTTCGCTGAACCGTGCACTGCCCTAACCCTTTTCCTACCCCTCACAAACACCTTGTCTATTGGCGCGAAATCGACTGCTATTGTGCCGTGAATCGAATGGTGGCTACGAGTCAAATCCGGCTAAGTACGAGCCAGCCTTCCCTCCAGCTTGGCTCGATACCACCCGATTACAGCGCCCCTCCCAATCGCTTGGTGTTTGTTCTGTTGGTTCTTGCTTGGGGGTCTCCCGTCCCCTCCGCTATCTATCGGGCTGTGGTCCCCATTGTCATTGACTGGTGGTTTTCTTCTGCACAAACTCATCGACATCTCTTGCTAACATGGTACGCTCCCCCGTGCGCGTGACAACGGCGCGCTCCGACCGACGACACCAGCGACATCTGCAGCGAAAGGACATGCCCAACGAATAGCTTGAGTCTCGGCGGTCCGATCCGTGGTGTGGGCGTCGCGAGGTGTGCTCTGGAAGTCTGTCTTCGGAGCGTGCCAACATAGCCATTCTTCCTGCCCCATGTGAATGGGTGGCAAGGAAATCCAGTGACACGACATACTAACGCGCGAATGAATTGCGATTTCCACAGGATGCTCAGCGTGATTTCATGCTCGCCAAGGTGGTGAACGTCCTCGGCCGTACGGGTAACACCGGTAACGTGACCCAGGTGCGCGTCGAGTTCCTCCAGGACGACAAGCGCAAGATCATCCGTAACGTCAAGGGCCCGGTCCGTGAGGGCGACATCCTCTGCCTCCTTGAGTGGGAGCGTGAGGCCCGTCGTCTCCGGTAAACGATGATATTTTTCGTTGGCGAGATGATGGTGGGGAAGGCGCGAGTCGTGTGCAAGCCGTGAGCGCCGCTTGAACCCCATTGCAGACCCAAGAGAGACACCAAACAATATACAGGAGATGGCGTTGTGCTTGACCCCTGGTGACCAGACAAACAGCTCGTGTACTCTGTGGTGAACTTCTTAGTGCAGACGCGTCGGCAAGTGTCGGGGCAGCTGCTCGAAGCCCAGTGGACGCGAATACCTTTGATGTTCGACGCACAGAGAACGACAATGGTGAGATCTAAAGCAGCGAGGACATCAGGAGATGATGTGACAGTCACGACTGAGCCAGGATCCGAGATCGTGCTTCACCGAGTGGTCCTTGCGGTTGATTGTTGGTTACTGTATACCGACAGACTGCGTTAGTGGTGCACGCGGCGAGTCCCTATTGATGTTGTCTATCCCTGCACGATGCTATTCCACGCGAAGCAGATCAAATTTTCCCTCGGCTCCTCTGTCCTTTCGACGTTGATGCTCAGCCACACTCCCAGACGTTGATCTGCTTGTCAATGCTGCCAGTGATCATCAGTGGCAGAGTAGAATGCACGTCTAGACTTGTCAGGAAATGGCTGTGGGCTTCGTCTACAGTCCGAACACATCGGCCGGTCTATAAAAGTGCAACGAGCAGATTAGAGAGTGAGCAGACACTGCTATTTGAACGCCAACAGCCACTCACCTCGATATCAAACACCCGAAGCGTCTTGTCCTCGGCAACGCTTACTGCATACCTTCCACATGGGTGGAACCGTACGCAACGAACCCAGTTTTCGTGGCTAGCGAAGTTCATGAGCATCGTTCCGCTAAATGCTTCCCACAGTCGGACCGTCCGGTCTCGGGAGCCCGACAAGATAAACTTGACTTTCCGTGCCGTACTGGTCACTGGGTTCACGACTACAGCACCAGCACTCATGTCGCTGGAGCCGTTCGTGACGCCACCGTCGACGCCTAAATTGGCAAGCTTTTGAGTGTGAAACTTCTCGATGGCTTGTTCCTGGGTACCCGACTTCGCGAAGACCACGCTTTCGACAACATGCTCATGCTCGCGAAGTGATTGAAGCACGCGAAGGTGCTGAAGGTCCCAGAACAAGATAGACCGATCGTTTCCGCATGACGCCAAATAGAGACCGTCGTCACTGACCGCGATGTCCCGGACCCAGTCTGCGTGGCCGTTGCTCATCGTGCTCAAGCAGTAACCAGTTGAAATCTCCCACACCTTGATTGTGTGATCTCGCGAACACGAGTACAGACGATCGCTGTCCTCTGATGGTGCGAACGCGAGTCCACAAACATTGTGGTCATGGCCGCGTAGTGTCTTCAGACATTCATAATCGCCGTCGCTCGAAAAGTCCCACACTTTGACTGTAAGGTCGGCGGACGCAGACGCAAGCAGGGTGCCCTGAGTATTGAATGCGACCGCTTGGACGTGGTTCGTGTGGCCCTTGAGCGTGCGCTCATACTCTCCGGTCTCAAAATCCCACACTTTTACAGTCGCGTCTTCACTTCCCGACACGAACACACTGAACACTGGATGGAATGCGACGCACTAGAATGCAACAAGATCGCATCCAGTTAGTGCTCACACAGAACAAAAACCATGCGGGTAGCAGAGCCGACTGGAACGCACTGTGATGGGATTTCGGTGCCCCGAGAGAGACGAGCGAGGCGGTGCGCGCGGTAAAAACTCGGCCTTGGATCGACCGCCGCCGAGAACGTCTCGCCGACTCACAACGCCGCCCATCTTGGAGCTCTCCTCCAGCTGCTTCACCTTGCTCTCAAGCTCCATGATCTTCTTCTGTAACCGAATGACCGATGTCCATTTCTTCTCGAGCAACCCAGCATGTTTGCCTGTGGTGGGACCAAACGAGCGATCAGTTCGACTGCTAGCCGCTCGAGAGAGCTCCATCCATACCGTCTGTGGACGGCGACACATGCGCTTCCTTCTCAAACGCCGCCGCTGTCTCCGCAAAGCGATCGCCCATGCCGTGGAGATAGTCCAGCACAGACTGGTGTCTATCCACAGCCACATCAACAGCTACGTGAGCGGGTCTTATCCGGCCACAGCGTTGCGACCAAGAGCACGTACAGATCCTGTCGCTGCTTGTCGGTGAGCACCATCGTAGTTCGACGCGTCTCCCTCTTTGTTATCGCTCTCTCTCTCTCTCTTCCCCCTTCGGCGCTCGTGTGGGAGGCAATCGCTTGGAGTCCCTTTTTGCCGACGTGCGAGCTTTCTTCGTGGCACGCGACCTGGTCAAGACTTTCACCCCACGCACAGCGATTGACAGAGTGATGGTCGTTCCTAAAGGGAAATGAAGAGGTACCAAAACTACGGTACATGAGGTTATCTATGTCATGTTCTAAGAATAGCGCAAAAGATACACCTGGTTCTGATACGCAAATTACAGTGACTATTCAGAGGAGTTTTTCCTTGATCCGGCTTCTGCCTGTTGGATACAGTTCAAGCCTTGCCGCAAAGACATCGGCCCTACGATACGTTCGCCTCCATTGTCGTCTCTCGACTGGGGGGCGGTACATGCAGAACGCACTGTGCGATACCCCGCACCGGTCTGCTCAGCGGGAGCTTCCCTCAACCAGCGTGGGCTCGGAGATGACCGAACGAAAGCAGTTCGGGTCTATCCAAATGACTTTGTTCCCTGTGGCGTGACGCCCTTTGAAGCGACGGCTTGCATGATCGCGAGCCGAACAGTACTGTACGTGCCTTCAAAGATCTCCATGCGAAAAACCCACCGTGTCCAGTACCCACCCACCAGAGCCAACAAGGACGCACTCGTCGTCTGGCTCTGAGTGTACTACACCGTCTGTTGAAGTGACCACCAACTATCTTGGAATTTGTATAGGTGGACCGCCAAATGTCTGTCTCTCTTGACATGGTGGGGGCACCAGGTCGGCTGGTTGTACAGAGCACGTCGCGCTGCTACGCAAGGGGCAATGGGGGGCCGGCCCGTTCCCCTACACTATCCCTCGTGGGGAGGATTCCGAATAAGCGTGGTCTTTTCCCCGGCACAGCATCCCTCACATTGCAGCGACGTGGAGCGTCACTACCAAATAGACGAAGGAGCGTTATCTGACGTTTATTCTTCGAAACGCGTGTGACCATGGTGCAGCTCCTGCGATCGTCGGTGTCGCTCGCGCTCGTGGTGCTGGCCGTGGGCTCCACGGCAGACGCGCTCAAAGTGACGTTTAAAAACGCCTGCACGTTCCCGATCGAGCTGTACTCGCGCGAGGGCGGCGCGACCAAAGCCGACCCCAAGGCCACGATCGCGGTCGGAAGCACGACCGTGCGTGAATTCGGCAAGGACTTTGAAGGCCACTTTCGCCACGGCTCGGATGACGCCGCGACGCGTACGTGTACTAGTGAAAAGGCGATGCAACGTGAAGACGGTGGGTGCTGACGGGTTTTGTGTGTGTGTGTGGGTGGATCCAACAGTGGTGGAGTTCTCGACCAAGGGCGCGATGAACTTTGTCTGGTACGACATTAGCGTGATCCCTGCGCGGCTCAACAAAGGCTTCGAGTTCTGCGGCAGCTTGGACGAATGCAAGGCCAACTCGCAGTCGAAGAAAGGCTTCAACGTGCCCGTGCAGATGACGCCGCTCGCCAACACCAACGGCAACCAATGTCGAGAGCTCACGTGTCTTCAGGACGCCTGCCCCGACGCGTACCTGTTCCCGAAGGATGACACCAAGACCCATGCCTGCGATTTGAACACGGACTTCACGGTCACGTTCTGCCCCAGCGGTGCTTCGAACGGTGGAAGTGCGAGCACCGCGCCGGCCACGACGCGCCCCGCCCCAGCGCCGTCGAGCGCGGCACCGACCACGCAGGCTCCTGCTCAAACCACGCCTGCACCGACGACGAAGGCCCCCACAACGCCTGCACCGACGACGAAGACACCGACGACTCCTGGTCCGACGACGAAGGCTCCGGTCTCGGCGTCACCGTCGCTGTCGCCGACTATGACACCAGCCCCAACGGCGGCGCCGACGCTTGCCCCGACACCTCCCCCAACGCCGTCTACCACTCCGTCTCCGACGGCTACCACCACGCCGGCACCAACACCAGTCACCACGCCTGCGCCAACTCCTGCCCCGACTCCCGTTCCAACTCCCGCCCCCGCTGCGGCTGCGACTCCCGTGCCATCCGAGAATGGAAAAATAAAGGTTCCTGATGTGGACGGTTTGATCGTTGCGACCAAAGCCCCTGCTCCGGCTCCTGCTCCTGGTCCGGTTTCGGTCCTCCCGCCGTCGACTGTGCCTGGCATTCCGACACCGGTGCCGACAACGACAAAGAAACCAAAGAAGAACATCACACATTGCGTGTAACTACTCGTCGTCGTCAGTACGTGTGCCCAGGCGTGTCGAACTGGGGGCTTAGTTGTTCAACCGTGTCTGTAACTCCGGTATTAGTGTGAATAGAAGAGTTGAGGTGTCCGCATGAACGAAATGCGACACATGCTGAGCTCACACACATGCACATGGTCTTCTTTATGGTGTTGGTCCTGAGATACTACTGCTACTACGTCTTCGCGATGCCCTCGTAAGCAACGGACGTATAGAGCATCCGCATCAACATCACCATGACTTTGCGTATGAGAAGAGTGTGTACTACCCAAAACTCCCGTACCAATGCAGGAGGCCATCACCAAGCATCGTCTGACCAAACTTGCTTTACGGTTCAACACTAGCTACCTAATTGGAATGGGACCACTCCTCACCATACTATACACTTCACCGTAGACACACACACCGACAGCGCAGGCCATGCCGCGTTCTTGGCAAGTGGCTTCTTACAAGTCCGCGGTGTTCGCCGTCGTCGTGCGAATGATGATCGAGTCTTTGTCGTCCATGGCCTCGAGCTGCGCCTTCTTGCGGCGAACCACGACAATCATGGCAACGGCGGCAACGACGGCCACAGCACCGAGAATGGCAAAGACAGTTCCCACGGCGCTGGATCCATCGCCCGCCGCGGCCTTGACGTTGGCCTCCACGGCCGACGGCTCGGGCGTACCAACAGTAATGGCGGCGTCGGTGGCTGGGGGGGTTGTGGTCGGGGCTTCGGTCTCGGGCTCGGGGGTCGCAATGTCCGCACTGCCAACCGAGCTTCCGGTCGACCCAAAGTCCGCCACACCGGCCTCGTTCTCAGCATCCATCGAGCGCGTCTCGTTGGTGGGCACCGGAGTCGGCGCGACCGTGGTTGGCTCCGGGGTCGGGGAAGGCGTCGGAGCAGGCGTCGGGGCCGGCGTCGGAGCCGGCGTAGGGGCGGGCGTCGGCGCCGGGGTCGGCGGTGGAGTCTGGCCACCCTTACCACCCGGGCAGAAGATCATGTCAAAATCCGTGCCGCCCGGGCAGTTGTGGGTCTTGGTGTCGTCCTTGGGGAACTGGTACGCATCACCACAACCGTCGTTCATGCACGTGAGCACTCGGCAGTGGGCGCCGTTGATGCCCGAACGCGGCGCGAGCTGCATCGGCACGTTGTAGCCCGTGCCGCCCGTGAGCGCCTTGCAGGCCTCGAGGCTCGGGCAGTACTCGGGGCCCTTGCCCGGCGCCGTGGGGATGATACTGATATCGTACCAGCACTTGCCGCCGGCCATGGTCCACTCCGCGAGCGTCGCCTGCGGGTTCGTGCCGTGGCGGAACATGCCCATGTAGCCATCCGGAAGCGTACGCTCGAGCGTGCCGCCCGGCGCCATCGGCACGACCGCGCGGTTGTCGTAAAAGTCGATCTGGAACTCGCACGAGTTCTTCACGAAGATGGTGGTGGCCGAGGCCGAGGTCGCCGCAAGCGCGGCGGCCACCAAAAGGCTCGAGGTCGCAATGCACTTCATGGAGATCGAGATGCCGTCGGAAGTTCTCGTCGGTTGGGAGGAACGAGAAAGTTGGGGAATGCCCATCAGAGTTACAGACGACCCATTGTTCGTGGAGGGGTTGTGCTTTCGTCGCGGTCGGGAGAGGGACCAAAACCTCAACAAGCAAGAGAGAGAGAGAGAGAGCAAGAAAAGAGGAGGATGGGCACCGCAACAGATGACTTGTTGGAACCAGCGTGGAACCGCCGGTGCAACTGTGCTGAACAGGCAATTGTGTGGGGAAGAGAGAGCCTTCCGGGTGGTTGCCCTGGTTCTGGCCTGACGGATTCGGGCACCTAACCTCCTCCTGTGCACGTGCAGAGCCCGGACGGATCTGACTAATGTGAGAGTTTCGGAACTTGGCGGCAACGACGCGACCGCTCCTGCAAGATCAGCAGTGAGGAAACTGTTGGTATCTACGGTGTGTGGGAGGAGTAGGGTCACATTTCTATCCCACGATCATCATGCCATGGCCCATGAAGGCGGCGAAAGGCTCCATGATGTGCCCAGCTCGTCTGGTCGCGAAGGGTCATTCTTCTCTTCCGCGGGAGTTCCGTCTTGGCCAGGCCGAGAGAAGCCATTTGCCTCGCGTGGCTTCAAGACCTCCTTCCAACATGACCTTCTGTATGCTAGAGAGGTCCACATTGGCCCAGCCGGTGGTGGGGACGTGGCACGGGTGTTTGGTATTATAACAGCACCAAACCGATAAACGCACGTTGGGAATTCCCCAACATCCCAACTTGGGATGTTGGGGAATACCGGCTTTCCGACCCCAGCTCGGATTGCTTGAGCTGGCCACGGGGAAACAACACAACACCACAGATCACAACACGACAACAGGAAACAAGGAGTCACGTTGGTCACGACCAGACTGCGTGTAA
>JAADVY010001072.1:0-10346 GCA_023336035.1 Pythium plurisporium
CAACTGTGTTCCCATTCCATCACCAGAACACACAGTCAGCATGAAGCACTCCCACGCGTGATTCATCTCGCTCCGCAACCAGCATCACGACCACTCACATCCGACTTGGCGACGACAATCACGAGAGGCACGCCCAAGTTCTTGGCCAGCGCGCCTTCCTCTAGCTGTGTATTACCCCCCACGTCAGCTGAGTCTACCGCATGCAGTATCTCCCCTCATGCGAACATACAAACTCTTTCTTGTTCGAGAGCTCCATGGACGACGGGACTGAGTGGTCAATACTCTATCGTTCCAGCTCCTCTGTCAGTATCGCCTGCCGTCCTCGCGTCCTGCCCCCCTCCTATATCCCACGCACCGGATCCTCATACGACAGAATGTGTTGCTTGACGGTAGCATATAACTGCAAGCGTTGCTCCACGGGCAGCGCATTGATCTGCGTGAGCAACTGGCCCTCCAGTGCCGACGTCCACTGCTCGAGCGTGCTCTTGATACTCCACGGCCGCGACAAATCGGCCACCACGACCGCCACGGTCTGCGCGAGCGCGTGCGGCTTGACCGCCGTTCCCACGAGCCCGGCGAGCGGCATTTCGTTCAGCGTCCACGTGTGGAGGTGCGCGACGACGTCGTCCTGGTCGCCGCTCTCGCGGACTTTCGGGTCCAGTACGTGCATGGTCGTGTACGCGAGCAGTGGCGTCGTACTGGTGGTCGTTGCCGTCTCATTGGTCGCCGCGTCGTCCTTGGCGAGCTGCTGCGACGTGGCGGATCCGCTGCGCTCGTCGAGCCGAGCGAGCAGCGCGCGCTTGCCGCTGTCGTGGTCACCGACGACCAGCAGATTCACGGCCGGCAGCTTCGCGCGCACCGACGAGTCGCGCAGCAGCTGCTGCCAGAGGTTCGCGCCGCCTGTGGGGCCCGTGGCGGCACCCGCCGTCATCATCATCACGCGAGGGGAGGGACGATGGATGGGATTCGGGATCGTGACTTCACGGAGCATGCCCTCTATTGAGTGATAGATAGTCGATACGAGAGGTGTTTCTTGGCGCGTATCCATCCCCTTGGATAGGTGGTAGGCACTATCTATTAATAGAGGGTAGTGTGGACCACATCTGACATTTGCTGCGGACCGCACAAACCAACAGCTCATACACATCCATCCTTCTAGGGACGACCAGCTCCGCCCGAGTGTTGTGTATCATGCGCGTCTCGTTAAACCAGCGGATATGGCGCCACGCGCGTCGCTCCTTCGGAGGATCCACGGCGGCGCCGATGCTGCAGCTCCACGGCGTACCAGCCACATCGGTTGCGACGTCCCACTCGACGCGTACGCTCCACACGACGCCACGCCGCTCGCCACTCACAATGCGCTCGACACCGTCGTCGCCTCTGCGCAGCTGGACGATCGCGCCACCTGCGTCCTTACACGTGCGCTCCGTGTACTCGGCGGCCGACGAGCCTGGCCATAATGAGGCCGAAAAGCTCGAAGCCGAGAAGCAAACCGAGATGGTCGAGGACGAAGCCGCCCACTTGGAGGTGCTAGAGCGTGCGTACAAGGGCGAGAAGAACTGGCAAGTCGCGCAAGACATTTTGGAGGCGATCAAGCACGCCGGTGGCACGGGGCTCACGGTCAACATCGCGACGGCGTTGATTGAGGTTTTTGCGGCCCGCCGTCGGCCGGACGAATGCCTCGAGGCATTGCGGTACACACGCGAGCAGGGCGTGCGCCCGCGCATCCACGCGTACTCGAGCACGATCGCGTGCTGCTACAAGGAACTCAAGTTTGCGTACGCGCTGCGGGTGTTTGAGATCATGCGGAATGACGGGTACGTGCCGCAGCACGTCACGTACTCGCGCGCATTGTCGGCGGCGCTCAAGGCCTCGCAGCACGAGCTCGTGCTCGAGATCTTTGATGACATGTTGCGACACCGCGTGGAACCGACGATCGTCACGTACAATAGCATTCTCAACAGCTGTGCACGCAACGGCGACGTGCACTCGGCACTTGGTGTGCTGCGTGCGATCCGCCAGCGCGACTTGGAGATGACGCAAAGCTCGTACCACTCGCTGGCGATTTGTGGTGGCAAGACCGGACGCTGGGAACTCGCACGGGAAGCGTACGAAGGTTTGAAAGAGCACGGTTTCACGCCGGCGATGACCATGTACAACTCGGTCATCTCGGCGTACGCCAAGGGCAAGCGCTGGAGCGATATCGTCGATTTGTACAATGAGATGCCCCAAGACAGCCGCAAGCTCTTGCAGAACGCGTACTTGGGTGCCGTGATCATGGGCTTTGCGAAATCAGACGACCCGGAAGTGCAACGCAAGGCACTCGAGATCTTTGAAGAACACAAGGCGATGGGCAAGACCCACGAACTCAACGTGTTTGCGCACAACGCCGTGCTGCTGTGCTATCTGAACGCAAACGAGCTCGCCGAGCTGCACGCGCACGCCAAGCAGATGCAGACGCAAGGACTCGAGTGGGACGGACTCACATACCAGTACGTGATCCTCGCCCATATCCGAGCGGACGACGCTAAGACGGCCCACCAAATGCTTTCCAAGCACGCGAAGCATATGGACTTTTCAACGATCTGCTATCGCGAGCTCATCAAATACCACGGGGAAGTGAAGAACGACCCACTCACGGCCTGTCGCGTCTCGATGCAGATGATGCAACACAACCCACGTCTGAGCAAGCTCGACTGGCTCACGGCGCTCGACTATGCGATCAAGTCGGGCAACAAAGCCATCTACTGGAACTTTCGCAAGTGGATGAAGGTCCGCGCGGCAACGCTGATCCACGAAATGCCGGCGGAGCTCATGGTCAGCGAAGACGAGGAGCCCAAGCCGAAGAAGCGCTCGACGCCCAAGCAGTGAGCAGTTGGGGTGAACGGCCGTTTGATAGTGGAGTATAGATGGTGTACGCTGGTGGGGGCTGAATATAAATCAAACTTTTTACTTGCCCTCCGATTCAGCTATATCGACCAGCGGAACATCTCCCTGTAGGAAAGACGACCAGCCGTTCAAGGGAATCGGAAGCAGGGCACGGACCAGAAGCCCACTCCGATCATTCGTGAGCCCCATGCGAACACCCGCCGGGAACCATGCTAGTGAACACCAGTGTTGTAGTGTGGACACCGACGACGGAGCGCAGCAACGCGTAGTGCAGCATATCAAACTATTCGTGAGAAGATCTCTGTCATCCCTATCTCTCTCTCTCTCTCGATGGAGACTGTGCATTCCTCCGTGCGAGTCTCGTTTGCTCAGTTTCCTTCGCGCCACGTTCCCTTGCTGGCCACTTCATGCGGCGCACGATGCGCGGAACGCGCCACGAACAGCGCAGCAAACCTACATATGTATTGGATGTCAAACTGGCCAGTCACTGAACGCCTCCGCGGACGGGATCCCATTGGAGATCCCAACGGGTGTTGCTTTGTTTGAGGGTCAGCCCCGCCCGATGATTCGAAGCCGAAGAGTTCTGTGTATAGCATCCCGATGCCTCCCACCAGCAGTTGGGGAGCAGCCACAAGTGATCCCTTCGCGTGCAGACGGCGGCGGTGCGTCATGCCCAGTCGGTTCGCCCATTCTGTGGCTCTTCCCGTTGCCGCGATGACCAGCTCCACACGACACTGCCCTATCCCATCTCATACGGCGCACCAGCCGGCACCACGGAACGGAGAGCTGAGATGAGCAGAGCCGCTCAGAGCTGAGCCGGCTGGATACATTCATCCAGTCTATAGCCCGCCCACCACGCATCTGAGTCTGCGATCCATCCCACTCTCGTCACGAGTCGGTTTCAGGTGTCGCGTGCAATGGGAGTGGAACCGGCTGGAGTGCGAGAAGCCAGGCGGAAGCTGCTGCGCTTGTGGCCTCGACACGACTAAACTCTCTCGCTCAACCCAGACCTCCCCCTCCCCCCCCCTTGTCGGGGTCTACCGTTCGTTCCGGTTCCACTGCTGTACACGACGGACGGACGGACCTGCCGACGGTCATTTCTTCATTTTGACTCTCCAGCGCCAGCATGTGGACCACCTCGCTCTCGGCCGCGGCGCTGCTCGCGCTCTCGCTCCTGCAGACCACGACCGCCCACACGTGGATCGACTGCATCGACACGGACCGCTCGGTCGTGTACGACAACGCCCGCAAGTGGATCTACGGCGGCACGGGCGGCAATGGGCTCTGCAAAGGGTACATGAAAAACTACCCCGGACGCGGCGACGCCGACATCAACACCAAGATGACCTTCAAGATTCTCATGAACGACGTGGCCAAGGGCGTGCCCGTGTGCACCAGCGGCGCGTACGAGTACAACAACTGGCGCAAGCGCATCCAGGTCAAGGCCGGCGAGAAGTTTTACTACGCGTACACGGACAATGGCCACGTGGCCAAAGACAAGGCCGGTCGCGGCACGTTCTACGGCGTGTACTAGACGGGTACCCCGGAATCGAGTCTCGACAAGACCACGGACCTCACGCAGGACAAGCTCATTGACGGCCAGCTCCACGACTTTGACGACGGCAACTGTGGCCAGACCTACGAGGACGGCGACTTTGCCGGCAGTGTGCTCAGTGGCCGCGCTGGCAACGACTACCCGTGCGTCGGCAATTTGCAGATGCCCGCGGGTACCAAGCCCGGTGTGTACAACCTCGTGTGGTTCTGGAAGTTCTACAACGACAAGGTCAACGCCAACATCAAGACCGTCGGTGGTTCGTACGGCGGCGCCGCCTACTCGAGCTGCTTCCAGGTCGAGGTCGTCGCCGGTGGGGACAGCGGCTCGCCGCTGAGCCCCGTCAAGCCGGCCAACAACGAGGCCGGCACGGTCCCGGCTGCTCCGACGCCCGCCCCGACCCCGGCACCGACGCCTGCCCCCACGCCTGCTCCAACGCCGGCCCCCACGCCGGCCCCTACACCGGCCCCCACGCCTGCTCCTACTCCTGCCCCAACGCCGGCTCCGACGCCGGCCCCCAAGCCTGCCGCGAAGCCGGAAGTCGGCGGTGAAGCCTCGGTCTCGCCGACTATCACGCCCGCCCCCACGACAAAGAAGCCGAAGCACAAGGACTGTCATGCCGACTAAAGGGCGAGCCGGATGGGCTGGTAGTGGTAGTTTATTTTCCCTTTTAGCAAAGTGGTGTAGTGCGTGTTGTGTCGTGACGAAAAGACCCCGCAAATGAAACTCGATGTGTGCGTCCTCCTTTCCACTGGTGAGAAAGGCAACGCAAGTGTGAATAAAACATACAAGAAAGACGCTCGTGCATTCCGAGCCAATTTGCTTCTTCTATCCGTCCTTGTCTTTTTCTTGATCACGCATTAGGCCCAGAGTTCCTGGATGTAACGTTGTGCATCCTGAAGCTTCTTGATGGTGGACGCGGCCTCGCTGCTCGACTGATTGCCGTGCTTCTCGATGATTTCGTGGAGCACCTTGTGCACGTCGTTGCCCATGCCCGTGGCACCACACACGTAAATGTACGCGCCTTCCTTGTCGATGAGCTCCCAGACACTCGCGCCTTGCTGCGCGAGCAGGTGCTGCACGTACACTTTTTGCGTCTGCTCGCGTGAGAACGCCATGTGCAGCTCCGTGAGCACGCCGTTCTGCTGGAACGTCTCGAGCTCGTCGCGGTAAATGTAGTCTTCGTCACGGCGGCGACAGCCAAAGTACAAGATCGACTTGCCCACGTCCACGCCCTGCTTCTTCTGGTGGTCGCGCTCGTGGAGGAACGCACGCATGGGTGCGATGCCCGTACCGGGACCGATCATGATGATGGGCGTGAGCGGGTTCGTCGGCAGACGGAACGTCGACGCTCGCACAAAGATGCGGGCACGCGGCCACTCACGTGTCTGCTTGACGCCCTGCTCACCGGGGCGGCTGTCGCGCTTCTTCTTCTCGCTGCCGTTATGGGCCGAGAGCGGCTCGAGCGCAGCGAGGTGGGTTGTGCAGACACCTTCAAAGACTCGGCCGTCCGTCTTCTTGTTCGTGATGATGCTCACGGTCGCGTGCACACGCTGCGGGTTCACGAGGCTCGAGGACGAGATCGTGTAGTAGCGCGGCTGCATGAACGGCACGAGCTGGATGAGCGCCGCGAGCGGGATGCGCACGGACGCAAAGTGCTCAAGAACGTCCACGTATGTGCGTTCGTCGTCGAGGATCCACTGCTGGTACTCGTCCTTGCCCTCCTTCGACGCGAGGTGCAGCAGCCTAGTCTGTTCCTTCTCGTCGCGTGCAAAGTACGCGAGTTGCTTGAGCGGACCCTTGCGCGGTGCGCTGTTGATCGACAAAAAGCTCGCGAGGATCTTCTCGATCGTGCAGGGCGACGGGAACGGCAGCTCGCCGTGCGTGTCCGCACCGAGCGGCTCGAGCGCGACCCACTGCTCCAAATCGTACCCGAGTCGCGACGCGAGACGCGCTACATTCGAGGGCGTGTTGTCCGGCAGAATCGCAAGGTTGTCGGCCGTGAGGTACTCCACACCCGTGTCCTTGAGGTCAAACTCGACGTGGATTGTCGAGCCGTCCACGGTGGACGGACGCAATTCGCGGTTCACGACCACCTTGGCGGGCACGGCCGTGAAAAAGTGTTTGGTCGACGCCTTGATACGCGCATTCGCGGGCTGCGGCGCGACGCCGCCGACGGCGCCAGCGGGGGCACGCACTTCCGTGAGCTTGTACTCGAGTTCCGGCGCACTGAGCTCCGGGTTGGCGCGCGCGCCATTCCCCCGAGCGTCGTCTGCTTCGTCGTCCTCGGCACCGGCGACAAACTGCTTGCGCAACGCCTTCCACAAGTGCTCCTTCCAGTTGTCAAAGTCCTCGTCCATCGAGCCGTCGTCGTCGCCCTCGCCGTAATTGTACACGCGCTGGGCACCAAACGCTTCCATCTTCTCGTCCACGAGCCGGCCCATCGAATTAAAGTGCTCGTACTGGCGGTTGCCCAACCCAAAGACCGCAAAGCCCACGCCGCGGAACGAGTCCGTGCCCAGCGAGCCTTTCTTGCCCTTGAGCAGCTTGGTGAACTCGACGGCGTTGTCGGTCGGATCGCCCTCGCCGTACGTCGCCATCATAAACAGCACGCATTTCTCGTCGGGCAGCTTCTCCTCGGCGTCGTACTCTTCAAGGTCCACGGTGTGGGTCTCAAAGCCGTGCTTGCGGCCTTCCTTCTTGAGCACCTCGGCAAAGCCCTCGGCCGTGCCGGTCTGCGAGCCAAACAAGATGGTCACACGGCCCCCGGGAAACTTGGTGGTGGTGGACTCCTCGGGCGCACTCGCCGCCTGCGCCTGCGCGGCCGCCGCCGCGGTCTGCTTGTACATCTTCATCTGCTCGCCAATCTTGAGAATGTCGTTCTTCATCTTGGCGTCCTGCTTCTTGGGCGTGCGGAGAAAGAGCACGGACGTGGCCATGACGGCCAGTACCGTACCGATCACCACGTACGAGTCCATGGTCCACCGGGATTGCTGCGGCCTGCTTGGTTCCCTCGGCGCTTGTTGGCGAATGGCTCCATCCACTCGGGAGAAGAGGGCACGTCATCGGCGGCGGGCCACACGAGGGTACAAAGAGGCGGTGGCCCAATTGGAGTATCCACCAATGGGAGCACTTCATGCAGGCATTCCACCAATCAAAAGGCGAATTGGGTGGTGTAGATGACACAAAAGTAGGCCAGTTCCTAGCTGACTGACCAATCCGTTATCTTGTTTGTGTCCCTGGCAGTCCGGGCGGTTTGTCTGCGGGAAAGTTGGGTGGCGTAATCGCGCTAGCGTGGTCCTGGAAAAAATGCGACTCGACACAAATGGCGTTTCTATGTGCATATGGTTGCACTCATTTTATGTGGGATTTGAGATCTCAAGGTGTCCTCTCAAAACTATGCTCTTGAATGAGACAGATGTACGTGGGCCATCCGTAAGGAGCGCTTTTGATCATAGATACGACTCCCAAAAGTATCAACTTGCCCGTCACGCGGGGCACATTCAGCGTCTCCGATACAACACACGAGTGCAGCCAGCCAGCCACCTCCCTCGGCTTCAAATGTCAAAATCCACGCGCATGCCGGTGCGGTACGCGAGCCATTGCTGCACGAGATCGCCGGACGGTGGGGTCGTCATGTCGACATCTTCTGGTCGCATCACGAGAATCTGGGCCATGCCGAGGTCGGTCGAGCCGGTCGTGGTCTGCTCGGCGAGAATGATGACAAACACAACGGGTGTGTCCACCGGTCGCGGCATAAACCCGTTCGTCCCCCGTGATCCCTTGAAGGAGTAGATCGTACTCGTGAGCGAGTTGGGATCAGCTGGGAGCGCCTCCGCCACGTCGAACTCGCCACAGCCTCCTTTCCACTTGCCCGCATCACCCATACCGCGACAGTTGCAGCCGTACTGAGCGGTCCGCACTATCTGACCGTTCAATAGCCACATCGCTGGGAGGTTCTTACCGCCCGAGGGGGTATTCGGCATCGTGCCCTTGACCATGAAGATCTTGTTGTTACCCTTCCACCCTTCGTGAGCGACACCTCGCGTGACACCACAGGAAGTGGTCTGCGTGCAGCTCGTAGCAGACATCACATTGATCTCAACGCCATCGTCCAATACGCCACTGAACGCACTCGGTCCAGCGGCAGATGTCTTACCGTCGGAGGTCGCATAGCTTTGGCTGTTGCCATTGCAGAGATCAAATACACCGCTCTTGAGTGGATCGCCTTTGTTGTTCAAAAACACCATGTTCTCGCTCGATCCCGTTAGCTTGGAGAATGATGATGCTTGAGACCACGTCGAGGCGTCTGATGAGATGAAAACCGAGATCGCATCGACATGGAGTGGCCCACGAAGCGCGAGAGTGAGGTCTTCGTCGAAAGGTGCGATGGGACCGCTCACCGCAAAGTCGCTTTGTGAGCACGTGTTACCCCCGGAACACTGCATCGTCGTTACTTTGCCGTACAAACCGGTTCCGCCAATACCATTGTACGTCACAGCTGCAAGTGGGTTCGGAAATGACGAACTGACAGCGCGGGGAGACGCCAGTCTTGCGGCGCTACTAGGAGGAGGTGAGGTTGTTGTAGGTGGTGGGGGCCTTGTCTCCGGAGGAGGTGTCATTGTCACAGGCGGTGGCGCCGTTGTCGTCGGAGGTGGTACCGTCGTAGCTGGAGGTGGTACCGTCGTCACTGGAGGCGATGGAGCAGGAGGGGGTAGAAGAGTAAGTGGAGTGACTAGAGCTGGAGTCGATTGCGGCGGAGGCTGTGTTGTAGGGGGATTGTTGTACGAATTCGCCAGAAATGGAGCTTTGTTATCATCCTCAACGCCACAGCGCTCACCGTTCTGCGTCATGTAAGACGCTGTTTCTTCCAACTGCGTGGGTGATGCAGGCGTATCCTCGACAATCACATCAAAGCAGGAAGTGTACGCCGCGCCACCTTCTGGCACGCCAAGATCGGATGATGCTGTCCAATACCAAACCATTTGATATCTTCCAGGCGCTGCAGTCGGTGGAATGGAAAAGGTTCCTACACATGGCTTGTAGTCTCCTGCTCGGCCGGACGGCTTCCCATCGCGATCAAAAGTCTTGCCACAGTTGCCGTCGTCGAAACCGCTCAGTTTTCCACCAACGAGACGATCGCGGGTAAGGTCGCTTGGTTTTGTCAGCTCCACATCAGCCACACCGGACCAATAGATCCCCCACGTCGACTCGACGCCATCTTCACCTTGGACGATGTGACCGTTGGGCATATAACCGAGAAAAATCTCATCGCCGGGCTTCGCGTGGATGGCTTGACGCCAGTCGCTGTACCTCGCATCTTTCTGCTTGTACGGGCAAATGGATCCGCTGTTGTCCTTGGGATCAACCTTCCACGAGTAATCCACTTCGTCAATGTCGCTTCTTCGCCCGGGGTAGTTGTAAGCGTACCCTTCACATGCACTGAGCCCTATATCACCGCCGCGAACCCAATCATCGCTCTTCGTGTACACCGCATCGTAGCTGTGGTCAATGCAATCGATCCAAGAACTACCGGTCGCAGTCTTTATCAGCCAAGTTGTGAAGAGAGACAGGGCTGAAAACCTGCAATGCTGTCGTGGACGAAGCATTTGGGCAGGGAAGCCGCGTGGTGTCGTTGTGTTTGTGAGCAGCCGAGTGCTAGTCGGAAAATGACAACGAATGGAGTCACTCGTATGCGCTGCAACGGACACAACCACTTCAGCAAGCCATTCTAGATGACAAAGAGCCGTAGGTTTGGCTGAAGGGCAAGTAGAGATGTGAGTGTTCGGACAAATCCACGCGCAGCGATCGTTCTGCTAAGATGCGTGCTTGTTCTTGAGGGATCCCATGTTCGACGACTCGCAATGCGCCATGCAACTTCAATCTTTGAGCCTCAGTTTATGGG
>JAADVY010001073.1:0-10339 GCA_023336035.1 Pythium plurisporium
ATGACCTTTCAGGACGCGGAGCTTGGTCGACCGAGTCGCGTCAGTGTCGATGGTGGCGTGCGTGACCGTGTGGCGCTTGTGTCGGTCCATCATGGCGTGTCGTGGCAGCCGATCGCTCGCCTCAATCGACCCGAGCATTCGTTTCTCAAGCTCCCGTATTTCACCTTGGAAATCGCGCCAGGCGTGGATGTGATGGTGCCGTTGGTGATGTGGTTGAGCCGCTGGGCGATGTATGAGCTCGAGCAGCGTGTCGGCGCACGCCCGACGTCCGCGCCTATGTTCGGCCAACCGAATCCAGGGACGAGTCGTTGAGAGATGCGTGAAACTTCAAAGACCCATATGGAACTCGCTTGTGGTGGCGACATGAACGGCGACCCGCAACGCCATGGCGATTTCCGGAGCAATTGGGATGCCCCTCGGCCTCGGTCTGCACTGATCACATCCACGTCGCCAACGCGAGAGGAGCAGCATATCCTAAGCAGTATTATAGTACTGTAGTCAATCTCAAGCGTTCCATAGATGTGCCTGAATACAAGACCCCTTTGGTGGCATGGACATGGTATGGATACAACGTGGCCCGTCACACGAGCGAGATGCTCTTGTCTTTGCGTCTCACGGATTCGCCATTGGCGCAGACGTCATTTCGACACGAAGACCCCAAGCAGCAACGAATGTATCCGTACGCTCAGAAGCCACAAGCCTCGCCCTCCTCTGTGGAGCTCCACGCACAGACCCACACGCCCGTCGTCGCTATCGACCGACGCTGGTGTTTCCCCACGACCATGCGGCTCCATATCGAAGAGAATCCATTCACCCGCAAGATCCACGTGCGGAACCTCGCGACGGACCAGCCTCTCTTTGAGATCCACCGTATCCAGTCACGCGTCGGCGATCTGTTCCACGTGTTCGACGCAAAGACCCACGAGCAGCTGCTGACCATGGACGGCTTTGCCTTCCGCGGTTGCTTCGACGTCTTCAAGGGCACGCACACGCAGTCGATCAAGCGCGTGACGGGTCCGCTGCTTGTCGATGCGAGTTGCGCGCATGTCACGGTCTACTTTAACGACGCAGAGGCGCGACGGCCAACGCGTGCGATCGTCGACGGCCGGTGGGGCGACCGCATTGCCGTCATGTCGATCCACCACGCCGTCAGCTCGCAGGCGGTCGCACGGATCAACCGCCCCTATCATATGTGGCTCAAGCTGCCATTCTACACGCTGGAGATTGCACCAGGCGTCGACGTGCTGCTCCCGGTCATGCTGTGGCTCTGCCGGTGGGTACAGTTCGAACGAGAGCAGCTCGCAGCCGTGTATCCCAAGGTCGGTGATTGGGGGGCAATGTGGGCTTGAAAGATTTCTCGAGGTATTTATGATGGGCATGGAGTTCGTTATTCCATAGTGTATGGATCTTGATTGTATCTTGAGTTCATATTGATCTATTCCTGGCGAGTTCTGATGAGCTGGCCAAAGATAACCGGGAAGAGCAGCTCATGCAACATGGCTACACTGTGCTGATCTGCGTCTTGTCGGAGCTCAGCACCCGGCTCGCTGTCCCCACGCTGAATTTTCTCTCTGCGTGTGGGGAGAGAAAGCGTTGCCCAAACCAGAGTTCCGAGTGCGCGACGCAAGTGCTTTCATCGCCACCAGACAGCATGGCGCCCGTCGCCAAGAATCCGCTGCTGGGGGCCTCTACCTATGACCCTCGTCCAAAGAACAACCTCAAGCCGCAGACGTTCAAGATCGTCGAGACCAAGTTACGGGTGGAATCGTCCGTCCCGCAGTTCAATCCCCTTACGACACGCATGGACCTGCGCGACCCGGACCGCTTCCAGACGACAGCGAGTCAGTTTGGCAAGGTCGACGTTGTCTTCGACGAGAGCAAGTTTGCTCCACAGAACGTGGGCAAAGTGCTGCGCTTCTACACGTTTTACCTCGAGTCGGTTGACGAGAGCAACCTTGAAGTCGTGCGGCTCCGCAAGAATGTCATCCTGCTCTATCTCCACGACAATACCTTCGAGATCATCGAGCCGCGCGAACAGAACAGCGGAATCCCACAGGGTACGTTCCTTAAGCGATGCACGCTTACCAAGGCGAATGGAGAGCCATACTCGCAGGACGATCTCCACATTGGCATGGACTTTCCCATTTTCGGTCGCACGTTCAAATTATACGACTGCGATCCATTCACGCGCGAGTACTACGCCAAGCAAGGCGTCGACGTCGGCACGACGATTGACATCCCCAAGGACGAGTACACGGTCACGCGTGAACAGATCACACGTATGTGTGGAGGTGATCACGAGCGATTTTACGGGAAGGTGCGGTACCCGCTCAAGACGTACATGGAGGCCTCGCTTGGGAACCCGATCCGTTCGCGACTGCAGAGCGAAAAGAAACGCAAGTTTCTCGCGAACAACCGCAAGGTGCTGTGCTTCCACTGCGAGTACGACGATCGCGAGAAGCTTTACGGCGATCTCATGTTCTACACACTCAATTTCTTCCTCGAGGACGACACGATCGAGATCAAGGAAGTGATCAAGCAAAACTCGGGGCGCGATCCGTTCCCGTTGCTGCTCAAGCGTGGCCGACTGCTCAAGAACTGGAAGGGCTCCTTGTTGGACGAGCAAGATCGCGGCGTGGAAGATCCGCCGGCGCGTGAGTCGTACTACAACGAAGAGGACCTCGCGGTCGGCAAGGTGGTCACCGTATTCGGTCGCGACATGCGTCTCGTGGATGCCGATCCGTTCACGCGAGACTACTACCAGCTCGCGTGGGGAATCCACCTCGCCGAGCCCATGTACACGACCATCGAACGCCCGTCGTTCCCCAAGCCCGATCCGCCGCCGTACACGGGCTATGGCACGGAGGAAGACTCGCTCGGCTCGTGCATGTTGCTTGTGCCGAAGCCGCCGAAGAAGGACTTCAAGAAGATGGCGCAGTTTGACCGCATGCTGCTTCGTTACATGGCCCGCATGATCTCGACCCGCAAGGAACAGGCCCAGCGACGCTTTGTCATCACGTATTTTCTCTCGGACGACACCGCTTCTATCTACGAACCGGAGCAACGCAACTCGGGTGTCGTGAATGGCAAGTTCCTCGAGCGCGGCGCGTACAAGAAGCCTGACGGCTCGCGGTATCTCATGGACGACTTTGCGGTCGGCGCCGAGCTCGTGTTCAACGGCCACCGCTTCGAGATCATCGACTGCGACGAGTACACGCGCAAGTTCATGGCCTCGTAAAAGAAGACTTTTGCGAGGCGTAGGCACCGAGTATAAGCCCTGCAGGAATATGAACGCTCTTGTATATTTGCTTTTCTCTCTCTGTGTTTGTGGGTCGTGGTTTTCTGTCGTTTTCTATTGCTATGCCATGCCGGTCGCCGAGTGCGGATCCACTCGTTGCGTACGCAGATCGCAGCACTGCGGAATCTCTTGGTTAGGTACTGCCCGACTTGTTCAGACGGTGCACGATGAACATGCTCGTGTCGAGGTACGCGGCCGTGACGTTCTTGATGCACTCTTTCTCCCGCGACGAGAGCTCCGAGTCGGGCTTGGAGCCGCTGCACTTGTCCCACGCGATCGCTGTGATCTTGGAGATGGCCTGCTGGATCAGCGCGCGCTGCTGCTCCTCCATGAGCATGCCCTGCACCTCGGCGACGCCGGCCGACGACGCCGCCGGTGCGCTCGGCGCGTGCGACTCAAACGACGACGGGCTCGGCGACGAGTAGTCGTACGACGGCTCCTCGTACGAGTACGACGAGCTCACGGGCTCCGGCTCGGGCGCCTTGCTCTTTCCGAATCCAAAGAACGACATGCTGATGGTCGTGGTGGCGCTGCTCGGCTTGTTTGATGTTGGGGCAACAATGGCTGAGGGAAACAATGGACGGCCAATGGTTTTCGGGTAATTTCACAATATAGCCTCAAACTAGATATTGATTCACAATAGGAACATTAACTCTTGAAGAAAGCATTGGATAGCCACGCGTCGCCTCGCATGGAAGATTTCTCAACCGAGTCGACGTCATGCGAACGGCAACGCCGAGGTGGCCGCGTCGTGCGGTGGTCTAGAGCGACCGCGACATCTCGACAGCACAAGAAGCTCCCGACGATCGATTACGTGAACATGACCAAGCGGCCAGCCCCACGCGTCACCATATCGACCTCTGTGGCATCGCGTGCGACGCCGCCGACCAGGCTCACGCCGTTGCCGTCGCGACCGACGGACGACGAGCGGTACGAACGCGAACGGGTGGACGACGATCCGTTCATCGTCACCGCGATGGTTGTTGCGGCCGCGCGGTCGCCGCCGAAAAGGTACCCGCGCCTGCAGACGCTCGCGTCGCTCGCGCACGACCATGTCACGGCCATGCACAATGGCGACTTTGTCACGCGCAGCCGCACGCGCTGGCAGCAGCTCCAGCAGCGGACCACGACCGAGAGCGACAGCGCACGTGCGCATCGCGTGAGTCGGGAAAGCGCGGCGCTTGTCGTGCAAAGTGCGTGGCGACGATCGGCGGCCGTGCGGCTGCGTGCGCGACTCGTGCGTGGCATTTGGCAGCAGCAAGTGGAGCTCGCGGCGTGGCTCACGCGCGATCGCGACCAGCTTCAAGGAATACTGGACACGCTCGTGGATGCCATGAACATGCGACGCCCTCTAGCAGCGACGCGTCGTGTCATGGAGGCGTATGCTGTGGGTGGGTATCGCTTCGCTACTCTGAGCGGCGCGTTCTTTCGACTGCCGGCGCTGTTGCTGGCCGTGTGGCTTTGCTTTGCGCTTGGGATTCGGCGTCGCAGTCGCTTCTTACGGCGGCCAGCCCCGATCATCCTCCATACCGTTCACATCCCCGTGCGCAGGACGTGTCGCATCTACACACGTCTTTGGAAGGAGCTCTCGTGGTGTGCAGCGCGCACGATCCAGTGTCGCGCTCGAGCGGTCATCGCTCGCTGTAAATACTGGAAGCTCCTCGCCGCGCATCGCAGAGCTCGGGCGGCTGTGCGTCTACAGTCATTGTATCGTGCGTGGGTCGCGCGACGTCTCGTGTGGCGACTGCGGCGGCGACGGGCGGCGATTCGTCTTCAGTGCGCATGGCGCCGCTTCCGCGCCAGGCAACACGTCGCAAAACGGCGGATTTCACTTGTTGCCACGCATTTTCTTACTGGGGTCGTGATCCAGGCAGTCGAGCATGCAACCATCGAGATCATTCACCGAGCTGCACGCCAGATTCAGCGAACCTTTCGAGGTAAGCGTGCCCGAGCACAATTCCGTGTGCTCGTGGCACGTCGCTATCAGCAGCATTGGTACAGAAACCCATCTCGAGGCTATCGACTCTTCGCAAGTCGTTGCTACTTGCAAGCCGCAGTGTATCTGGACCGTTGTTTTCGCCAAGGCATGTTTCAGGACGAAGGCGATGTTAGAACCAGTGAGCCGGAACAGCGTCCAGTCTCGAGGGGTCATGCTGCCAAGCGCACACGAAACAAGCTGCTGCCAAATGGCTCCCGTCTTACTTTCAGCTTCAGTGAAGCGCCAACACCATTGGATAGTGATCTTGTTCCCAATGGCGAGCCACGCCGTATGCATCATGATCGTCGACCAGCATCTCCATCGCATGATCCGCTGCGGAGCGCTTTGCGAACATCGTCAGCTGCGAGGCAACTAGAGTTTTGGCAAACGTATGCTTTGTCGCATTGGTTCTCATTTCAATCGAATGGTGATCCTCTTCATCTACGTCAGGCGCGTATCGGGTTCGAGACATTCATGCGTCTAGATTCGTCAAGTTTGCGTGACTCGATAATGCCGTCTGCAGTCGAAGCTCAACTCCAAGTCATTCGCTTGCACACGCGTGTGTGTCTCGTGCATTGTGTGTACTGGTCAAGAAAGCCACAGTCTGGGGCAACCATTTGTGGCGATAGCGCTCTCGCACTCGCACTGTGTATCGAGACTCTTGACGAGCTCGATCTCGTTTCGGGCCTGACAACCTCTGAGATCGTACATCAAGCGGTGGTTTGGCGCGCACAACTTCTCATGATCAGTGCATCACTATATCTGGCCGAAGTTCAAGTTGATATGTGTTGTGTACAGCTGCGAACTCTACTCGTGATGATACAGCAGGGGACCTGCTCAATATATGAAGAAGTAGATCTTCGTTTTCTGCTGGCAGTTGTGCTTTTACTTCCACATCAAGGGCAGCAATCGCCGACGGCTGTAGCAGAAGCAGAAGTGAATCTGAAGATGTGTTACCAAGAGGTGGAGCTGTGGACTGGTGTGGGATTTTATCACGGCGAACTGAGCACTTCGGACGCGGCTGCTCGACTGAAAGACGAGCCGGTCGGTTCATTTTTGCTTCATCATGAACATCCCGGCTCCTCAGCAGGCAGACCAGCCACTGAAGACGACAAGGACGTGGTCTGCGACAGAAAGCTTATGCTGAAGGTCAAACTAAGTGACGATCCGTGTAAGGTATCCTCACTTCGAATCCACAAAGAAGGCGATCTGTATCACACGAAGAAGCTCCCCAACTGCTCCCACTTCAGTGTCCACGAATTGATACAGCAGCTCCCACCGGCCGCAGGTATCTTTTGGTCCCGTGGTGTTCGGCGGGAAATTTACGTGGAAGTGCTTAGAAGTAAGCTAGCTTCAAACTCAAAAATCTCGATGAAGCGCCGAGCTTTGATGCTTCCTTGGGAGCAATGGAGATGGCGAACGTCTGCATCAAGCAGTCGTCACAATGAATGCTGGGGAGCTCTATGCCACGTATTTGCTGCACGACTAGAAGCTTCCGACGCTCATGAGATGGCTGCAGTGGTTGCACGGGATGGTCTTCTAGTCGCACGAGATCGCGCGCAACGTGCCGAATTGTTTTTCACAATTGGTCGGGTCTCTTTTCAATTACAACGCCGTATTGATACGATGCTTGCAATGAAGCAGGCTGCAATCGAATCTGCACGTCTCCCACCTCCGTTCAACTGCAATTACGTCGCGATTCTTCGCGCGATGAATCATGTCGGTACCCAAGGTCACTCTTTTGCGAATCAACTCGATCGAGTCGCCAAGCTCGAGCGCATGTGCGTGAAAGCACTGTCGCTGGATAGCTGCTCTCCATCGTTGCGTGGCCATCCGTTTTGTGAGTCTCTGCTACTTCAGCGTATTGACGATGAAGTGGCACACGAAAGTGTTGCGGATACGTTCTTCTTGCGGGCCTTGATGCGCGCACATGTGAAGGCGTTCCTTTCCAAGGGATCTTGCGAGCCACTGCACATAGAACGTGCGTTTGTATGTGTTCGCCGGCTCTTCGAGAGATTTCGACATATTGGCACGAGCTTCGAGGAGTCGAATGGTCTTCGTGAGTGCGCTCGCCATGTCTCTACGAGCCTCATTCATGGTATGAATCGTACGAGTTTTGCGACATCCTCAGAGTTTTCGCTTAACGCAATGCTGCTGATATGGCACCGCATGCCGTTTCAGATTGCATTTGAGATGGCCGAAGTTTTTTATCGTTGGCCACTGATGGACCCCTCAGTGATTGTTAACGTGTACGAGAGCCTGTATGGTCGACTGCGCGGTGCCAAGCCGAGATCCTGGGCTTATGCAGCTTACGAGGAGCTCTTGCTCGTCCGTCTGGCGTTCCTGTACTTGCAAAGAGCAGTTGATACGACTGACGAGTTGAGTCCGATCCTGCATGCAAGAAAGGCGATTGAGTTCATGGACGAATTGATCGGGCTTCGTCGACTTCGGGGGCTTGGTTCCAACATCATCATGCCGTTAAAACGCATCAATTGGCCGTCACCATCGTCAACTCTTCGTTTTCCAATCCTTTTCTCTCAGCATGAGCTCCTCTTCATTCGGGGTTTTTTGTGGGACAAAGCAAACCATTTTAGTAGCAGCAGAAAAGTAGCCCAGGTGACTGCCGAAGCAAATGCATGGCGGGATTTCGACAGCCTCCATCGTGAGCTTCTGAATCTGGTCGCCATTGAACAGGATGAAGAAAGACGCATAAGCGACCGTCAGAAGAAGCTCAAAGGTGTGCGCGTTTTTGTGGGTGAAACAGCTAATGTGAATGTCACGGACGTACTGTACAGCAAACCTTTTGTCGTCGTTCAGTGTGAGCAGCAACAGCTCACGACCCAGCATGCAGCGACTTGGATGAATCAACTCTCCCCTGGCTGGAACGAATACATGGAAATCGATACATCATCGTCGAAAGCCCGCCTGAAAGTATCTATCATGAACCGTTCGACACGCCTACGTCACCGTCAAGCTGCCGAAGAACAAATGCTGGGTTATGTCCAGGTGTACTTGGAAGCGCTGTTGACAAATTCGGGAGCACAACGGCCTCAGTGGTACGATCTCATTTGCAGCGATGCAAGCTCTGTTTTCGCAAGAAGCGGAACTCGGCCGCGCATCCGACTAGCATTTCAAGTCATGATGCAGACAGCGAAACCGCAAGATCCTTCTTTATCTGGTCGAGGGACTCGCAAAATGCGTGGCAACTGGGATGTGATGGAACTGAAGCAACAGCTCCATGGTGATTTACGCCGTTTCGTCGGGACTCCGTGGATCTGGCGTTGGTACGCCGGTAAGTGGCTGAGTGACAGAGACTTTTCGATCGCCGCGTGGTTCTTGCAACGCGCAATTGACCTCAGCAGGATGAGTAACGCTTCCTCAGAAAAAGAGAAACTGGAGTATGCAGCCGACGTTGTTGACCTCGCGAAGTGTTATCGCGGCACCATGGGGTCCTCGTGGCTGGATTACGCGCGCGAGATGCTCGAAGAGGCTGGAACAATCTTCCAGGCGGCATATGAGCGTGGCGGCTCGTGCGATGTGATCCTGTGGAAGCACCTCAGTACGATTTCCAGCATGTTAGACGCCGAGCATGTACCACAAACACCATTGGCACACGAATTGACGAAGCAGATTCCAGCATCGTCCAACTGGATCGCAATGCAAACACGACGGCGAGATAGCTTGTACTACTTCAATGAAGACACTTGCGAACGATTCACGGGTGTCGAAGGTGAGCCACACATGCGCTGCCCCCTCGAATGGGAACCAGACGGCGACCGAGCGGTTGTGATGATGACAAGTCGAGATCCGTCGCGCCCCCGTCGAGTAGTGATAATGTCGACGAAGATGAAGAGCCGGGTTGTCTTCCATTGTAAGCAACAGCAAGACCTTCATGAGAGAGATCCTTACGAGTGGGTGGCAGTGTACAATCCGCGAAAACAAATGATGCAGTTCCTCAGCCTCACGGCTGACGTCAGCAACAACTCGTCGTCATCACTCACGATGACGACTGATCAGCCACGCTCGTACGCGATGCTTGCAGACACATTCTTGATGTATCACGTACTGGTCGTGCAAGATGCCTTCAGGAAGTACCAACGTCGCTGCCGTCGGCGAAGGCTCATTCGCGGTTTGTTGAGAAGCAGCTTCGCACTCGCTTCTGAGCGTCGTGCCGCGCAAACACGGATTGCACTGCGAGCTGAGACGAAGCGGAAGCAAGCGCTCAATTGCCTTCACCTAGTTGTCGAGAGAGCCACAAAGCTTCGAGCAATGGACCTGTTTACGAGCGACCCTTACGTGGTGATTGAGCTCGTCGATGCTGAAGGTGATGTCGTTGCGAAGGGCAAGACTAGTGTCAGGGGCAACACTCTGAACCCGCAGTGGCACGAGGAATTCCATCTTCAATACGCATTCGTCGATCACGAGCAGCAGCAGCAACAGCACAAGCAAGTGCCGATGTTACGGCTGCGCATTTTCGATCGCGACATTGTCCGAACACGGAGACGAGATGATGATGAGGCGAAAGAAGCGATTGATGCAGAAGACTCGGATGGAAGTGAAGACGAGGATATTGTCAACACCGAGAAGATACCGAAACACGACTTTCTTGGCCTCGCTGCAACACCCATCGAGCCGTTCGTTCATGGCAAGTGCGTGAGCGCTGATCTTGTCTTGCGAGATGAAGACGAAGAAGAAGACGCTGAAGATGAAGTTAACCGTGGAGGAAAACCGTCAACCTCGCGTTCACGCGGGACGATCACGATTACAGTTCAGTGGATCCATGAAAGCAAGCAAGACCAGTCCATCACGCATACGCGACGCAATGCAGTCAAGCCAATGTTGCTGGTGCGGCCAAGGAAGCGGGTGCGGCCAAAGCCCACTCTAAGTACTGCTTGGTGTGACAAGCTCGCCATTGCGATGGCAGCGAGGACGCAAGTGCTTACCTGCATGGCTGATATTTGCGTGCTCCTCGATCAACTGATTCGTCTCTTCAAGCGCTGGCGAGTTGCTCAGGCCTCTGGTCGCACAGCCGATGAGGCCAAACTGATGGAGCAGCGAATGCG
>JAADVY010001074.1:0-10331 GCA_023336035.1 Pythium plurisporium
ATCAGTGACCTGGCAAATAGCACTCTTGCGGCGCCGTCGACAGGCGGGCAGACGTCCGTCACAAGCTTCGAGGTGCCAGCGACTGTCAAATCATTGTACGTTATGCCCACGAACAAACCAAAATGTGGCTCTTTCTGATTCTTTTTGCGTTTGGACGCGTGCCATTTTGACAGCGATATTTTCTCAAGCAGCCTCACGTCACTGAAGAATGTGCAGTTCCCAGCAAAACTTGAGACACTGTCCGTAACCGGATAGAGCTGCCTTCTTCCTGTCACCTGTGGATCTCACAGTCGTATCTCTACGTAGACAAATCCGCCGGTCTCCTGGTCTGAAGACACTTGATTTCCAGTTCCCCTCGGCTCTCAAAGACTTGTGCGTCACGCTGTGTGGTTGAGGCACACACCGTGTTCTGACGTTTTGTGTATCGTTGAGAAAGCCAATTGCAAGGAGCAACATCGCTTGGGAAGCTCGAGGGTGTCACGTTCCCGAGCACGACGGCCTCTCTGTGGGTACTGTTTGTTCCTCGTGGTTACGGGGGCAAAGCTGACAACGGTCTCTGCGACACAGTTCTTTTGATAACGCAGGCATCACTTCCGTGCGCGGGGTTCGATGGCCTCAATCGCTTCAGAATCTGTGCGTGACCGATTCACGATGAATGTAGAGCCGCATACTAATCGTGTGTTCTGATTGGCAGTACATTCACGGACGACAGCCCGCTTTCAGCTTTTGAGATCCGTCAGTCCGACGTCCCGATATTTAAAAACCTCCGCTCGTTCATCGCGAAGATAGACCAGACCAAGTGCAGCGGCTCAGGAAAACTCCAACCAGTGAGTTCATCCCGTCTGTGCGTCATCTCTGGTGAGGGTTTGATGTCGATGTGGATCGGTGACAGCACTAAATGCTGATGTGCTCTTGCTTGTTATGGCATTGATGGTCCAGACGCCGAGTTTGCTCGTTTGTACGGCGGCACGGTTCCACCCGGCACCCCGTCTTCAAGTGGCTCCAAAGACACGTCGACACCAAGTGAGCCGAAAACAAACTCGAGCAGCAGAAGTGGATCGGGAAGCAATGCAGACAGTTCCAGCACACCCACACCTGCAGCCGGAGACGAGTCAAGTAGCTCTGGACTCGGAGGCTCACGAAATTCCTCTTCGAACTCCTCGGTGGTCGATCCGGATGCAACCGCGCAGTTGCCTTCAAGTCGCCAAACGACATCGCCTCCATCCTCGGCTGCGACGGACAAAACGGAACAAGGCAAGTCCGGCTCCCCCACCATCATCATGGTCGGCGTGTGCATTGTGATACTTGTCGTCGGTGCTGTTGTGTATTTCCTAATTGTACGAGGAAAGAAGCGAAGTCGAGAGCAGTCCGGGAATATCGACGACTATGCAGAGAGCAAGTACAACCGCGCTGACACACCCAGCACTTCCGAGGATGGTGTCAAGAAAGCATCCAAAACGACCGATTCGGATCAGTTTCAGACGCTTGCGATCGATTTCCGCAATGACAAGATCTTTGTACGCCATCGAATCGATGGTGTGCGAATCGCTCAGCGGATTGCTCAGGGAGGCTACGGTGTCGTATACCGTGGGAAGTATCGAGACCGCGTCGTCGCCATCAAACAGATGCGACCGGACACTATCAACAGCGACTCGATGGTCGCGAGCTTTCTTGACGAGATCCGCATGTGCGCCAAGCTCGACCACCCCAAGGTCGTCCAGTTCATTGGCGTGTCGTGGAACGAATTGCGTGATCTCTCGGTCGTCACCGAGTTTATGCCTGGAGGAGATCTCCACTCGCTGCTTCACAAGCACTCCGAGTCGACTGGTGCAGAGTGGTCGGAGCCGTGGGCCAACGGGAACCTCCATTCGAAGACGCTGATCGCGATGGACGTGGCGGAAGCCGTGGTGTATTTGCACTCGTTCAACAGTCCAATCATTCACCGTGATTTGAAGGCCAAGAATGTTTTGCTCGACTCGGAGGGCAATGCCAAGTTGAGTGACTTTGGCATCAGTCGCAATGTCACGTTGGATGAGACGATGACGAGCGAGATCGGCACAGTGGCGTGGATCGCGCCGGAGATTCTGCGGGGCGAGCGATACAGCGAGAGTGCGGACATCTATTCGTTGGGTGTGCTGCTGGTGGAGCTGGATCGATGTCGTCACCCGTACGCGGACGAGCCGACGTTAATGGGCAGCTCTATGCACGGTCCAGGTGCTGTGAACCGAGGCGACTCGAGTCACGTGGCCCACAAGAACACACAGATCGCGGTGATGGTGAGCACGGGGAAGTTGAGACCATCGACGACAGCGGAATGTCCGGAGCATGTGAGCTCGCTGGTCAACACCTGCCTCGCGTTCGATCCAACCGCCCGCCCGACGGCCATGGAAGTATACTACGAACTGCGCCAGATTCGGAAGTCGTACCAAGTCATCGCCGACGGTGCGATAGTGTAGGCGAGAGGATAACTGGATCATCTCGAGTATGCAAATCGTAGCTAAGGCAGTTATTCATTATCGATATGTGCTAAGGTATTCATAATCGACACGACGTATCAAGGATTTGGTCCGACGAGGTGTTGACAAGATACATAGTTTGCAGCGATGATACTTCGCGTTACACCAACGTAGAGCTTGGGTCTTCGGAGTCATGAAGCACGATGCTGAGCAAAGGCTCAGGCTCCTTGATTTCAGGCTGTTGGAACTTCGCATTGCAAAACACGTGCGTCAGCTTTTGCAGCTTATCGGACGGTAGTTGGTTGTGGAATCGCGTATGGATCATAGCACATGATGGAGCAAATGTCTGACCAGGGATGGTGCTAGCCACAGGCAGCGCGAATACAATCCATGCAAGCTGCTGGAGTTGCGGAAATTGTCGCCGCTCGACCCAGAAGTCGAACGGACGCACTTTACCGGACACGAGCAGATCCCAGTACGCTTGATTGCACTCTTTCAGCTGTTGCACCATTGCGCGGTACTTCTCAAGTTGGTCAAGCACGTTTATGCCAGTTGCGTGAAGCACGTGCGTGCAGCACGCCACGATAAACGCTTCAATCTCCTGCTTCTTGCCTTCGTCCATGTTGGCGCCAAGGAAAACTGGGTCCAGCAAGTACGCAATGCCATGGCAATCACCATAGATCGAGTTGAACCGCTCGTTTACGCATGACGTAATCAGAGCCTTGTCCTTCTTATTCACGTGCTCCATCTGCACGTAAAATCCGAGGAGCTCCAAGAAGCAGTGGTAGACATACGATACAGCGACGCGCTCGGTCTGGACGCGCGTGAGTTGTTGCTGAAGTGGGTGGAGAATGTTGAGCGCGTTCAACACGTCTTGGAGAAAAGTATCCCCAAGCACAAAGTTCTGCACCCGCTTGAGCGTCTCCTGCTCTTCGAGGGTCTTCCCCATTTCCACAAAATCACGGCGGGAGACAAGTGCGACCAGTTCACGCTCTGATTTGAGCACCGAGTCGAGTGCATCGCAAATCGTAGCGCCTGCTGCGTCGTCGGGAACTACAAGCGGTGGCTTACTCTCCGCGTGCTGCATGCTACGTAGCAAGTTACCCAGCCGGGTATTGTTCTGGAATACGCTGGTCATCTGCAAGATCGAGTCGTGGATAGCTCCAAGCCACGGCAGAATCGTGCACATGTCGGTCATGAGAAGCCGCAGAGCGTTTGCAATGCAGCCGTAGTAAAAAACACAGTGCGGGTATTTCTTCTGAATTTTTTCCCGGCTCGCCTTGCTCACGGCATCGCTGAGTGGCGTCAGAATGCCATAGGTCATCGCCTTCTTCTGCTTCGATAACACCCGCTCGATCTCTTCCACCGAGAACTCCTTCTCGTTCCCGAGCGCTGGTGCCGTCTCCAAAAAGTATGGACTTCCTTCACTGAAGGCGACAAAATTGGTCATGGTCTGGCCGTTGATATCGACCCAGCTCTCAAGCGTGAGGCAGCAAGCCTTGCCACTCAGCGAGCGGTTCACCTTGGCGAGCGACGCGTTGGACTCGAGGTCGAGCAGGTCGTTCTCCAGTTCGTACTGCGTGGGCAGCGACATGTCGGGTCGCAGCGTGCGGAACGCGTTGCGCAAAAAGCCGTTCTTGACTTCGCCAAACGGATGACCGGACGTATAGATCCACTGCGCGATGCGGCGCTTGAACACGCCCATCTTGTTCGCATACTCGGACCGGTACCGCGCCGACTTGCTCTCCGACGGGCCCGCATCATGCACGACCACCTCCCCACTCGACGTCGCCGCGCCACTCGCACCTGCGGCGCCCACCGCTGCACCATTCGCCCCGGCGTCGTGATGCAGCTTGGCTCGCTTTGTGAACACGCACTTGTTCTCAAAATGGGCCCGCACACGCTCGACCTTGGTGCAGCCGTAGCGATGGATAATGTTGTGGCACTTGTTGCACACGACGTCCTTGCCGTCCACGATCGTGGTCTCCTGCCACACGGCGTCCTTCTGCCGCCCGCCTTTGCGCTTCTTCTCGGGGACGGTCGGTGGGGGCGGCGGCGCTACCGAGGCAGCGGCCGCCGCAGCGGCGACGGCGGCGGCCTGCGCGGCCGCGAGCTCCTGCGCCTGCTGTACGAGCAGCTGCGTGTGGTCGTGCTCATGCGGCGGCTGCTCCCCGAGCGGCGCGTCCTGGAGGTCCTCCGGCAGCGTCGCGAACACTTCGTTGACCATGTTGTTTTCACCCAGCGAGACGAGGAAATGCCCACTTTGTGTGGGAGGCGACGAGGATAAAAACCCAATCACACAGACCACCCACTGGACTGGGTGAAACCTTACTGATTTTAATCAGTAAGTTTAAAAAAACCTCACAAACGAGGTGAAATGGGTGGAATACTGTGACGTGTGTGGAAATGGATCCCTTCGTCCGCGAGCAGCGCCAACGCTGGACCGTAGATCTCGCGGCGTGTGGGTCCCACGACGCCCACGGCGTGCACGCGTCCTTCGAGGAGCAGCTTCACGCCAATCGCGCACGTGAGTCCGACGGTCTTGGCCATGACCGTGTCGCCATGCGGTTCGCCCTCGGCCTCAAACAGCGCCTCGTGGAGCTGCCGCGATCCGTCCGGGTACTCGGCCTCGAGCCCGACTTGCATGAGCACGAGGTCGCGTTCCCCCGGTGCAAACGAGAGCTTGCTCAGCAGCACGTCACAAAACGAGTGCATCACGGACTGGGTCTTCGAGGTGACCAAGCCCGACGCATCAAGGCCAAGCCAATGGAGGAACTCGTGTGTTGGATCGTCGAGCTGCACGCCACTTTTCTTGAGCTTTTCTGCGAGCAGCTCCGCCCAGACGGTATTGGCAGATACCACATCGGTCTCATCCAAGAGTCCAATCTTCACACACTGGCTGATCACCGAACAGAAGCCTTGGAATCGAAGCGTGCCTCGAAAGATCGACTTAGCCTCCGGGATGCCGTAGTAATCGGCGTAGGGCAACGAGTATCCATTCGGGATCTGCTCTAGCGTGTGGTTCGGAAACAAATCCACTGGGATAGCTTGTTCGAGCATGCTCTCGCCCGGGATCGTTACGACCTGGCCGTTCTCCAGGTACTGCGCCGGCCGCTGTGCCGCACGTAGCGCGCCCAGGGGACTCCAGCTGAACTTATACTTGATGGGATTGTTAGCGGCGTCTGGGGCTGGTAGACCACCGCACACAGAGGAGAAGGCAACCACCTTGCCGTTCTTCGCCTTGATCTCATCGATGATCTTCATGGAGATCATGTGATCCTGTGGTGCGAGTAAAGACAAAACCATATCAGCATGTCTACATCCTCCAACAACTAGAACGGACCCACTGCACCATTCCAGGGTCCAGCCCCATCTCGCACAGAATCGGCACGCCTGCATCTGCTGCAGCAGCGCTGAGCTGTTTGATTCCTGGGGAAGGGTAGCTGGCCGTCACGAGCTTGGTCCGCGCGCGTACGCAGGCCTCTGCGATGCGAACCTGCGCCGGCTCGGGCACGAGTGCGACCACACAGTCGGCCTGCGCACAGAGTTTGTCGACGATCGCGCTGTTGGCTTGCTCGTCCAGCACATCCACATCCTTGGCCTGAAGTCGAGCCTCGCCGTCGTCAACCGAGTCGCGGTACTTGGCACACAGCGCCTCGGCCTCCCCCGGCAGCGCTGACGCCACACAGAGTGAGACGCCCGCGTGGCGCAGCAGATACGCGACCAGCGGTCCGGCCACGCGGCCCGCGCCAAAGCACACGACGAAACCACGGGCCTCGGCCATCGTCAAGCGAGAAGTGATCTTCAAGCGATTTCGTGGCGTGACCCAGAAGACGTCATCGTATCTTCTTCATGATTGGATCAAACCTCACGGGAACAAAATTCGAATCCGGGTTTGGATCGGCACGACCCGCCTTTCGACAAACCCGCTGAGTATACAAACCGGAAGTCACTCAAACCCGTGGGTTGTGATGGGGACGCATCCGCGGCCATCATCCTTCCCCACCCAGTCCTCTCGCTCTTCGCCCCCACATCAACGTGCGAACAGCCGAAGCCCCCGCCATGTCCCGCCGCGGACCCGCCGCCTCGGGCCGCAGCAGCGCCGCGGCGCTGCAGACTGCGAGCTCCGAGATGGACCGTCTACGCACAGAGCTGCTCTCCTCACTGACCGACGTGATCACGGACACGGTCGACATGGTGTGCGAGCAGTACGAAGAGAACCTCACGCAGGCTGTCCACCAGCTCAATGGAGGCCGCGCGAATGGAGCAGGAGGAGCCGTCAGTGGTGGGGGAGGGCGTGGGAATGGATCGCTACCGACCCGTCCGTCGAGCAAGGCCTCGCGGAGCGGCACCGACACGGACCCGAACGATTACGATCTGTTTCACCGCTGCTGCGAGCGGCTCGTGGACTATATCAACGACAACATGGTGACGTCGCCCGACTTCAAGCAGCAAATGGACCGCGTGATCCTCGCGTGCCACAGCAATGCGTCCGAGAGCGTGCTGGCCACGGTCGTCACGAGGGAGCTCTGGTGCCGCATCAAGACACCTGGTCGCTCGGACGAGGACGACGAACGCGTGCCCGACGACGCATCGGTCGACGACAGTCGAGACGACGACTACGACGAAGCGATGGTCGAGATGCGAATCCACTCGGCCAAGAAGAAGAAGGCGGCTGCGAAGGCCGCGGCTGCGCCGCCGCCATCGCGTAGTGCGAAGCGTCGTCTGTCTGCGCCGCCACCGTCTCCTCCACCGCGACGAGCTAAGATGAAGTCCCCCGTGAAGAAGCGCGCGCGACGAGACAGTGCAAGCCGCTCGACGAAGTACGCGCGCAGCGATGATGAGGAGGAAGAGGAAGAGGAGGAAGTGGAGCGGAAGCGCAAGCGTCGCGCGCCGCGTATCCACTACAGCGAGGACGAGGAGGAGACGGAGCAGAACGACGACGATGACGACGTTGTGGTTGTCAAGAATGATGCGGCCAAGCAACCGCACTATGGGCAGGCGGACGAGCTGCTCACGTTCAAGGACGCGATCGGCGACATGTGCTATGCGGACCGCCGCACCCCAGCGCAGACCCGGTTCTTCAAGGAGCGATTGCGCCAGGCAATCAAATTCGTCGATGCCCAGCTATGCAAGCCGCCTAAGGGCAAGAGCTGTGGATGGGAGTGCGCGAAGATCCGTCGCCAAATGTGTAACCGCGATTTGCCGTGCCGCAACAAGATCTGTCGCCTGTGGCATGACGTGGAGGCTCATACTGATCGGTGCCAGAACCAGCAGTGCGAGTTCCGCATCCGTGTGATGTTGCGAGAGACAATGTACAAGATTGACCACAAGAAGATGGAGTTGCAAGGATTTAAAAGTGAGCTCCACACGAAGAAGAAGGAACTTCTCGATCTGAAGAGCGAGAGTGTGCCCGATCGCGAAAATTTTGTGGAACGCAGTTTGCTTTCCAATGAGATTGACCAGCTCGAATCAGAGATCGAGAACGCTGAGAGCGAGATTGCTGTCTTCAAGGCGACGAAGAAGACGTACTGGGGCACGCTGAACGAAATTGGCATCACCGAGGAAGATGACGACAATGATCAGTTCCCGAGCTTCAAGGGGCACTACGTGGACAAGAAAATGGCCGCAAAGAAGAAGGCACCGACGAAGACAGTGCGCCGCAGTGACGAGTCACCAACTCCAGTGCCATCGTCTCGGTCAGACCGAAGCCGACGCCGGCAAAGCGTGGAATCTGCCACGTCGGCAACTTCGCCCGTGAGAACACGAGAGCGCATTACACGGCGAAGCACGCAGCAGTCTCTACGAGTATTGACTAATGGGGTTATTGAACTCGATGGAGACGATGACGACGAAGGCAACGAGGAGGAAGAAGCGAAGACAGACCGTAGCGTTGAGGACGATGATGTCCAGAGGGCAGAACGTGCGGAAGATGAAGTCGACGAGACGAATGGAAATGCACAGGACGACCAAGATTCAAGAGAGCACGATGGTGATGAGGAAAGTGTAAAGGCGCCGAACAAGGTGCAGGATGATCGAGATGAGGATGAAGCCATGGTAGGCAACGATGATGCTGAGGAATCAGCCTCCTCCGTGCCAGAAACATCAGCCAGCAATGGCTCTGCAGATGCGACACAATCAGCCGATTATGTGATAGAAGATGCTCAACCTGAAGCTAGCTCTGCGACCACGAATCCCGAATCGACGAAGAGTTCAGCCATCGACGCTTTTAACCAAGTTTTGGATGCTCATTCCGTACAACAGGTCGAAGACCGTGCAGCTGATGTTGAGACAGAAAAAGGAGACAAAGAAGATGAAGCTGATAACACCACCGCGGCGGAGGAGGACAACACACCACTCTTGCCGTTTTGAATGCGTGGAGGCTGTTTGTAGGTAATTGATGAATTTGCATATGTGTGGCTTGCTGGTGAATTCTTCAATCTGCTTGTGTACTGCTGAATTCCATACAGGACGGGATGGATCCACCACCGCCACCTGAACCAACCTGAACTGGGTATTGCGCTACTCTAAGATGCGCAGCCACGCAGGCAACGAATCTACTTGCCATCTCCAATATTTTCGCTGCATGAGCCAGGCGAGAGCTCCAACCAAAATCCCCACCTTGCAATCGTCCGTACCAGACGTCCGCTTTATCTCGACCACATTACGAAGGTTGACCAACCCGCAGGTTTTGCTTTCCATCGACTATGGCTCGGAAGCTGATCTGACAATTGATTCTCGTGCGTCGCAGCATGCATGAGCGCACCTGTCACCGCGAGGTCCTCAAACTGTACGTTCTCTGGGAAAAAGTGACTGGATTGGTTAATCACGAGATCTCACAAATGCTCATGGGCAGGTATGCAAACAACTCAGGATTGGAGATGCTCAACTTCACACTCCCTGCAAACGTTACGGAATTGTACGCTGCCTCGATAGTTGGTAGCCGGAGTGTTTCCCCTAAATTTCAGTGGTGAATGGCGACCTATACTACGACTAGGTAAGGTACCCTGATGCCAGTCGGATACCATGGATGGAGCGGTTCAATTTCTCCGATAGTCTCCGAGTTTAGTGCGTCGACACGAAACAGATTCGCTGACTTGGCTATGATACTAAGTGCCATGCATGCTATTCGATGTGCAGCTCATGTATCAAGTGCAAGACAAGACCTCAGTCTTTCGAGGAGCTAAACTCTCGTCTTCGCTGAAGAAACTGTACGTATCCGGATGAACCAGGAAGGCGCGTGAGCTCGTGCACACTGTAACAAATTATGGCACAGGAATCTGGACGAGAATATTATGACCGAGTTCGAGATCTGTGAGTCCGAAAGAATATTCTCTTGAGTCTGGTGGACAACGCTTTCGACGGAACGATCAATCGAGATATTGTGTCGACCCATCAGCATCTCCAGTTCGATTCCTGGACGCTTTCAATGTCTGTGTGATACCATGTACTTGTACTGCGGCGCGTATCTATGGGATCACTTGGTCAATGTGCATGTTGGTGCCAGACGAGGTTTTCGAGCAGAAGTACATGACCCAAGACCAACAAGAGGACGTACTACCAGCTCCTGCCGGCAAATCCGGGATGTCGACAGCAGTGGTGGTTGTCATCGCCGTGCTTGGAAGTGTAGGTGTGTTGGTCATTGGAGCTGTTGTGTATCGTGCACTCGTAATTAAAGCGCATTGCGCCTGAAGAGCCAACAGTGGCGAAGCTGATGCTGAATCAGCTGGGCACGACAGCATCGTCGCACAGTTCGTCGCACGAGGATGGCAATTTGGAAAATGATATTCGCAACGATGTGTCCGTCATCACTTTTCGTATAGCACGAGAGGATATTCGACTGGAACGCCAAATCGCCATTGGGGGGGGGGGGGG
>JAADVY010001075.1:0-10328 GCA_023336035.1 Pythium plurisporium
AGAGAGAGAGAGCTGATCATGGCGCTGTGGGGACTGTGTAGATGCTCGAGTTGACGATCTCTACGCGTGCGTATTCGCCCAAGATTGAACTGTTCCGACAGGTACGTCGTGCGAAAGTGTGGTGGTGGTATGACGAGTTCTGATGGAGTGGTTTGGTCGAGCAGCTCGCGTTGGATTCTGGCATGCGTGTGTGTGGAGAAGACGTGGAAGCCTGGGCGGTGGTGTACAAAGAGAAGCGCTGTGTGACAGCTGTTGCGTGTTCTCCGAGCGAGCTGAATACGGCGCTGAAGAGCCTGGTGGCGTCGGAGCAAGTTTGTGTCGCGTCTGGAGTGAACGACGTGGAGCTCAGTGTGGACCACAAGTACCCCCACCCGGCTCCCCCACAAACGGGTTCAGTGATTTTGTATGGCTCATTGGGCTCGAAGGAGTTCTACTCATTTCATCGACAGCTTTTCCCGCTCGCGAAGGACGGTGCTATCGAATACATGCTCCGTCACTACCCGAAGGATTCAACCATGGAGACATTGCTTCAAGGTTATGGTGTCTCTCTTGACATCAAGAACATGGAGTACAAGACGATTGATGACTCGAAAAAATCCGACAATGATGGAACTGAGACATCCGTCGGTGAAGAAGAGGAAGAAGAAGATATGCTTGATGAAGATGAGGATGAACAAAGTGATGTGGACGAAGAAATTGACGGCCTCGTGTTCTCGAACTTGGTTCAGTCATACCCCGCAATCGCAGGCGAGTTGAAAACGTTCCGTGATGATCTAGTCAGGCGACATGATCAAGCCGATCAAGAAATCAAGGCGTGGCACCTAAAAGATATCGGGCTTTCCGCGGCTCGTGAAATTCTCGCTTCGAAGTATCCACTCAAGCGTCTTCGTATCCTGTCACAAGATTTCCCGAAGCATGCGAAGAAGTTGGCGTTTTCGCGGAAGCCTATTTCGGATGATCTGCGAGAAGAGATTGAATCCCGCCGAAACCACGCCATGATGACGGGCCGGCTCAATCGGTTCCTGCTGAATGGCATAATGGTCGACCCAATGCAGCGATCGTTCAATATCTTCGATTTTGTGAACACGCTCAAGAAGGAATGGTCGATTGCGAAGAAGCTTGCTGCGTTGCCTCTACCCGCTGATGAGCGTGAGGCGATGCTCGCCAACATTCGCGAGGCCAAGTCTGAACACCCTGCTGTTCGCATCCGTGTCCGTGGTCCTCTCGAGGGATTTACACCGCTCTACTTGAACAACATCGAGACTGATCATCAGACTGTTCAGTGGCCCCGTGCAGTAACCACTCTCCTGCGACCCGCGTGGAATCTCATCTTCATCAGAAAGAACATGTACGAATACGTGGTAGCGTTTGATCCGACTTCTCAGCACGGCCGCACTGCACTCGGACAGATGTCTTTTCTTCGAATGCGTGCTGCACCGATTCAGTGGGGAGTTTTGGTATCGACCCAGGAACTAGTGGATGCGAAGTCGAAAACTGAACGAGACGAGTTAGTGAAAAACTACAAGTCCGCTACTATGAGTGACAAGGCCACAGGGTGGCATTTCGCGAAGTTGCTTGTGATGGCGAAGGAGAAAGATATCCCCGACGAAGATGGTCTTACTGGGCGAGTCGTTCAAGGCTTCATTGATGGTGTTGCTGATGAAAGCACTGAAGGAACCCTTCAAGCAATGGTGGATTGCTATCTGGATGCGACAGGTGGCTCGTTCTCCCGAGCAGCCAATCGTGAGGAGGCGCTGAAGTTGATTCGTGGTGATAAGTACGACGAAGAAGTTATGAGCATGACTGAGTATATCGGCCAGAAGCACCTCCCCTTCGAGAGTGCTTTGTTCAACGGCGTGCTAAAGACAGACTTGGACTTGCAAGGCGACATTATGGGGCATTTTGGTCGCGATCAAGGACTGTTCCAAGAGATGGCGAAAGGTGGTGATCTGGAAGACGACATGGATTTGATATCAGAACTTCTTACTGCTCAGGAGGCGTACCCTGCCTACTTCTCGATCTTCAGCGAAGGCAAGTCGAGTGAAGGTGGACCTTTGCCCTCGACCAACTCACCGAAGCATCTCTTTGCGAACGATGAAAACGGTCTTCTCGAGAAGCTCGTTACCAACGATGTGAAGTTTGTGCACCAGAGCAAAACTCTGTCCCAGCCGAAGAAGCAAACTCTTCTCTTCTCGGCAGACCTGAACAATGCAGTTCACGCTGCTCATGTGCAGCGTGCGTTCAAGGTGGTTCAAGAGGATCTTGGAACAGTCATGCGCGTGGGTGTTATTCATCGGCGTTCCGATGCTGGAGGTGTTGGTGACATTGCCGCGTTCATTATTGAGACAATTGGGCATTCCGACGTGGAAAATCACGTCGAACTAGCAGCAGAATCTCTGAACTGCGTCACCAAGGGGAAGACTGTTGAGGCTGCCAAGAGCAAACTTGTTGGCCTCATCGACAAGATTGATGATTGGCAGTCAGATACCGTTCTGTCGAGGATAAGGAAGGAACTGACCAAAGCGGGCCCTCTGCGTTTGAGTGAAGCGCTGATTGATTCTCTCGTTCAGCAGAATCGCGCGCTTGACGCGGCGCAGCCTCGCCTGAAGAGTGGTCAAGAGGGATTGGCCCAGTTATATCTAAACGGATTCCGCATCGATTTGCCGGAGCACCCAATTTCAGACGAGGATGTTGCTGCTCTGATCAGCTACGACATGAAGCATCGTAGTCAGCCAATTGCGAAAGCATTCATCAAACGCAGTGCATCATACACCCCGGCAGAGGCGAATGAGCGCAGCATGGATATCGTGAAAGCGAGTGCGATTATTGACGAATATCGCAAGGCCGAGCGATACGCACCGCTCGATCATGACAACTCGTCTATCACGATCAAGCAGCAAGGAGACGAATCGCTCCGTGTCGTTGCTTACATTGACCCGCTTACTGAGGCATCCCAGGTCATGAGTTCGTTGTTATTCATGCTCCGTTCCCAGCTGAATGCGACTGTTGAAGTGATGGTGCTTCCTGCTTCAGACTACAGCGAGTTCCCTCTTCAGCGCTTTTACCGGTATTTGTTCGACAAGAAGACTTCAAAGGGATCTAGCGTGACTTTCCGCAACCTGCCGATCAAGCCAATTCTGACAATGAAGATTGACACTCCCGAGGCGTGGAATGTCCAAGTCCACCATTCAGCCGAGGATCTCGACAACCTGCGAGTGGATCCAGACAGCGCGGCGGATATCCGCTCGATCAAGACTGCTTCGTTCCGCTTGGAGAGCCTGCTTGTGTATGGCCAGTGCTATGACAAGACTTTCGATCAGTATTCGCCACCAAACGGTTTGCAACTAGTGCTGGAACGAGATGTGGGCGCCAGACGACTCCACCGCGACACACTTGTGATGAAAAACTACGGTTATTTCCAGCTGCAGGCTACACCTGGTGTGTGGAATTTGCATCTTGCTCGTGGCCGTGCGGTTGATCTGTACGAAATCGTCGAAGCAAGTACAGACAAGCGCCTGGCTTCAACCGACATCATCGTGAGCTCGTTCACGTCTCGACTTGAGCAGTTGCTTGTTCAGAAGCGCCCGGGAATGGAGTTCGAGCAGCTCTTGACATCTGGTGAGAGCGGCACCGCGAAACGTTCTACTGATGTCGAATCGATCTCAGCTGATGCTGGTGTTATCGGCTCATACTGGAAGTCTATGCTGTCGATGTTCAGCAAGAAGAAGGACGAAGCTAACGTCGAGAACGTTACTGATGCTGGAACTGCAGTCGCTGCGACCACAGGAGCTAACGCTGGACGGAAGGGCGACACTATCCACGTTTTCTCGTTGGCGACCGGTCATTTGTACGAACGCTTCATCAAAATCATGATGCTGAGTGTGCTGAAGCGAACGGAGAACCCTGTGACATTTTGGCTCTTGGAGAACTTCCTGTCTCCCGATTTCAAGGACTCTATTCCTGCGTTGCGTGAGAAATTCGGTATGGACATTCGTCTTGTGACTTACAAGTGGCCCAACTGGCTGCGCCAACAAACCCAGAAGCAGCGCATTATTTGGGGCTACAAGATTCTCTTCTTGGATGTGCTTTTCCCGCTTGGTGTCCAGAAGATCATCTATGTTGACGCGGACCAAGTAGTTCGAGCCGATCTCAAGGAGCTTTGGGAAATGGATCTAAAGGGCGCTCCGTACGGCTACACACCATTTTGTGACTCGCGCAATGTTGGATTCCAGTTTTGGCGCCAAGGCTACTGGAAAGACCACTTGCGTGGCCGCCCGTACCACATCAGTGCGCTCTATGTAGTTGATCTGGCCTTGTTCCGACAAAGTGCTGCGGGTGACATGCTCCGCGCCATTTACGACCAACTCAGCGCGGACCCGAACTCACTTGCCAACCTTGACCAAGATCTGCCGAATTACGCGCAACATCAAATCAAGATTCACTCGCTCCCGCAAGAGTGGCTGTGGTGTGAATCATGGTGCAGTGATGACTCGAAGGCAAGCGCCAAGACAATCGACCTGTGCAACAACCCCAAGCATAAGGAACCCAAGCTTGACATGGCCAAGCGCGTCATTTCTGGTGAATTGTTCCATGAGTCATGGCTCGAGCTTGATCAGGAAATCAAGGACGCGGAAAAGGCTCACTCGACCGTGAGCGTTCAGTAAGAATACCTTTCATCCATGGAAGGTTTGTGCTACTGAGCGGTATCGCTAGGATGACGTTTGATGACGTTCTTTTCATGTAGAATCGTACTCTCACAGGTCCTAGGCAAGAAAGCAATACCATTGTGGACAGCGTTGGCACCATGTACATTCTATTGCGAACTGGACTTGGCAGGAGACAGTTCACAGGTCACGACGTAGATCTTGTTCTCCAGTGTCTGAAACTCGATCTTCAAATTGTCAAAGCGGCACGTAAAGAGCTGTTCCTCGTTCGCCTTGCCGCGTCCCTGGTGGACGCTTCGAATGTCAAGCACGAGCATTTGCTCAATCGCCGCCTGAATGTCGTCGAGCTGCTTGTAGAACCGTAGCTTCTCGGATTGCACGAGCTGCGTGAGTTTCTCCATCGCAACCGGCGCGAACTCCACGGGCCGCGGCAGTGCGTCGGATGGGTCGTTGATCCAGTCGGGCACTGTATGGTCCGGCACAAAATCCATGGGTACATACGGCTTCACATCCAGCACGGGCGTCCCCTCGACGAGGTCATGACCGCTGATCTCAATGTATCGCCTGTTGCATGATCATATCGGTGGTCAGCCATATAGAGACTCGTCAACGACAGGATTTGCGTACCCATAGACAGCTTCGATCTTGACGACCGTGAGCCCGATCGAGTTGGGTCGATGTGGCGTACGCGTCGAGAACAAACCGACCTTTTGGCCTCCAAGACTGTCCAGCAAAATGCCATGAGTGATCCTCCCACGAGACGACCCAGGATGGACATCCATCACCCCTACCGCGGCGGCGCGATCTTGGCCGTGAACGTCGAGTGCTTGGACTTGGTCGCATTCGTATTCTCATGGAACACGAAAATCACCCAGAGGTGACTGAACTGGTCCACGCACTCGAGCGCCGCCGGTGGGATGGTCGTGCGGAACTTGATGCGACCCCGTGACGCCGGCACGAGCGCGCTCTGGCGGGGCGTACCGCGACGCTCGTTAAAGCACGACTGTACATGGCCAACACTCTCATACGCATACCCCGTGAGCTCCTGCTGGCGTTGGACGGCCTCGCGGGCCTCGCGCTCGGCGTTCGTGCGGCCCGTGCGTTCCTGTGCGCGCAGCATTTTCTGCTTGTCGACTTCGCGCTGTAACTCGGCAATCAGGTGGTCTTTTGCAATCGCGATTGCGGGATCCGATGCGCAGGCGTCTCGTTTCCATTGAGAAGCTGCCTGCCAGCCGACAGCGACGCCGACCGCGGCGATACAGGCTGCGCCACCAAGCACCATTCCACCGGATGGGGTGGTCGGCATAGTTGAATCGATGCATGACCCACTCACCATCAGCATTTTACTCTCTTTTGTGACGTACTATATGTCACTGTATGCTAAAATAATACCCCTGGGGGTAGATGGAGATATCAGTGTCGCGTGGACACAACCCAACACCACAAAACGAGCTAACAGCCGGCGTGCTGACATCGTCCGTACATTACAAATGCATTACGCCGGGAGCTCGTTGTACCCCCTTCAAGCTCTAGGTACTGATATAACAACGTATCCCCGCCGATTCCACGAGGCAATGTGGCGCGCTTCAGTCGCTCAGGCGGAAAGCGGCCAGTGGACGTGTGGCCGTGCGGTCCACACCGTGGATTGCCGACTGTTCCTTGAAGCCGTCCGCGCCAGAGTGGCGAGCAGAAAGAAGGGATCGGGTGGATTTTTTTTCCAGGCCGAACCTTGTGGCTGCCCCACACAAGCCGGCCAGCAGAAACTCGAGCACCCAGCTGGCCTCACGGCAATGAGTTCATCAAGCACCTTCTGAACGCCCCACGTAACCGGTTGTCCTGTCTCTTGCGCGCCTCCATGACAGCCGCCAGCTGGCTTCTCCGCACATGTGGCTTTTCTGATGTGTGGTGGTTCCCCTGGCCCTTGAGTCGGTCATCTCTCGCCGCGAGACAATGGAGAGGCCAGACAGACTAACCAGACGATCGGTCATTCGCGTTATTTAGACCCGGCCGTGGACCGAGAAGGCTTCCCTTCCTTTCACTCCTTCCTTCCCCCCTCTCGGTTCCCCCGGATGCGGCGGACACTCGCGCTCGCCACGGCCTGGGTGGCCGCGGCCGTCCGCGCGGACGACCCGTCCTCGCAGCCGCCGGTCGCGGCGCTGCCCCCGGCCGTCAGCTTCGCTGCGGACGTGGACTCGACCGGCGTGCAGGACGCACCCGCGACCGTCGCGCCGTCGTCCGCATTGGACGAGATCCCTGTGGACACCATAGACACATCCACGTCGTCGTCCACAACGACTTCGGGCTCGTCGTCCGCGGCCTCGTCCGCAGCTCCTTCGCCCTTCCGACTCGTACTCAGTGCGTCCTCCAACGACGCGGTGGACCTGCTCGAGATCACGCGGACGAGCGTGGCCGACGCGCCGCGCATCTCGTTCGAGTCGATGACCAACAAGAGCGCGTGGGACGTGACCAAGTGGGAGAATCCACTGACTTTGCTGAGCAACATGATCGCGAACGAACACATCCACGTGGACGCCGACAATGTGCGGCTCGCGGTCGAGCTCACGGACCCAGCCAAGGCCACACTTGTGTACGGATGTTGGGCACGGCCACTCTTCTCATGGGTTCTGTACGACACTAACGGTGTGGTGTGGCTATATTAGGACGTTTGCCAAGACCAACGAGTGGCACTACGGCCCGACGCTCGTGCTGGGCGACCACGCGCTCGACGGACTCTCGCGGATCAAGCAATTGTGGGTTTACATTACATGGGTCTTTTCGCAGGGCGTGATACTGACGGTGGTGGTGGTGGTGCAGAGAATTTTCCAATTTCAATGTGTCGTTCGAAGGGTCCAAGTGGCTGCCGACCGACACGACGCTCAAGAAACTGTACGTCGCCCGCTCCTCACTCTGTGACCCTCGCGTCGAGGCAGTTGGACTGACAGTGGATCTGGCAGCGTGTTCAACAAGTCAACCGTCGCGTCCTTCTCGTTCGCCAAGGAATACACCATCCTCCGAGCGTGCGTGGCTTCTCGATCCGTCCGGGATCTGTTGGTAAAGACTCGGGACTCATCGCTGCTGCTATGTGTGCTGTAGTGAATTCCGGGACTCGGTGCTCTCGAGCTTCCCGACCGCGCTGCTGGAACAGCCAACCCTTGCTGAGGCCCTGTATGTACTCGTGCTCCAGTGTAGTTTTGCGTGGACAAGCAAGAAACTTATGTGGCTTCGTCGCTCTTATGCAGGACCATCGAGGACTGCACGTTCTCGCAACCGTTCAAGCTCAGTGCCGAGAACCTCGCGACCTTGCAGACTCTGCCAAGCGTCAAATTCGCACAGAATGCCTTCCCGGAAGCCAGCGTCGGGGAATGTACCCAAACCGTCGCGTACGAGGGTGCCTCGATCTGTCTCACTAGTACGTTAGGCGTGTGTTTGCGTGGCCACCTATTCCCTCGATTCCAACCATGCTGTGTTTCTCTAGCTCCGTCTGAACAGGGTGGTGGGTCGGATCCACTCAAGCCTATTGAGCCGTCGCCGAGTGAGCCGTCCGCGAATGGGCCATCCGTGAGTGGGCCATCGACAGCCCAGCTGGATAATCTACCCCCCACGGCGCCGTTGTCCGACGCCCGGCTATCGTCGTCAAGAGGCATGCTCAACACGCTCATCTCCGTCCTCGGCATCGTTGGTGCCATCGCGTTGGTCGCCGGTTTTGTGTTGGTGCGGCGACGCAAATCCACCCAACACCAGCACGACGATCTGAGTCTTTCCAACCGAAGCGACAAGTTTCTCGAGGGCGCCGACGACGAAGACGTCGAAGGTGGCATCGTGAGAGGCATGGCCTACTCGCAACGTACGACGACCGTTGGAATGGGGTTCCTCAGCGACGTGGATCTCGGTCCTGCGGCAATCCACGGTGAGACACGGCTCGGGGCCAACGGGCTGTGGCGAGCTGACTACCGTGGCGAGACAGTTGCGGCGCTGCGTGTGAACGTCGAGGGTTTGCGGGAACGCGAGCGCGATATTGAGGCGGTCGTCGCGAGCTGTGTGGCTCTCCGCCACCCGTACTTGATCGAATTTCTGGGTACGAGCATGGCAACGAGTGACGAGATGTGGCTCGTGGCGGAGTACATGACCAAGGGAAGTCTCCGGTCCGTGATGTTCAAGAAGAAGCTCACGTTCACATGGGCCAAGATGAGGCAAGTGAGCCTCGACCTTGCGTCAGCGCTTGCGTTTGTGCAGTCCGCACGTGACTCCACAACACGCGTGACGCCGACATTGTCAAGTCGAAGCGTGCTCTGCGATGGCGAGCTGAACTGCAAGCTGGACGTATTCGAGTTCGCGCAGCCGACACGAGATCAAGCCAGATTGGTGTTCAGCTATGGCCAGGGCGAGATCGCGTTCCGAGCTCCGGAGTTGCTGCGAAGCGGCAACGCCTCGGACCTCACTCCGACGGAAGCGGCTGCTGCTGAGGTCTTCGCGTTTGGTGTGATTATGTGCGAGATGAGCTTCCAGTCCCCTCTCTACAGTGAAATTTATGACCAACGTGGTGTGACCATCGGCGAGATCTTCATTGCCCGTGAAGTGGCCGCGGGCCGACTACGACCTGCGCCAGCGGCCGACGTGCCCGACGAGTACGCGCGTATCATTGACGCCTGTGTGGCGTACGATCCGGCCGAGCGACCGACCATCGAGCAGGTCATCGACCGATTGACGAGCTTGACGGAGTGACCAAGCAATTCATCAAGCCAGCACCGCATAGAACACTCCCATCCCGGGTTCGTCGCGCATTCCCGTAAAGTCCGACACTTTTATCGTTAGCTAGTGAGCTCCATCCGTTGAACCCTCAATCATAATATGAGCGGATGAGTTATTCTGTCTTGGCCTCCACTTTGACGATCGTCGGCTCGGGCCACGGCAGCTCGTGGAATCGATCCGCGAGCTGCTGGTAAGGTGTGGCCCGCTGCTGCGTGGTCATCGCTGCCCGGCCACTGGAGCTGGGGAGTACCCACACTTCACAATCGTGCAGGCACTCGCGTGGCCACCCGGAGGGCAGTCGTGTCTGGCGGCCGTAGCTCTCCACCTTGCCGAGCGGTGGCGAGAAGAGGTAGCTAAACTGCCGCTTTCCCGAGAATGCGATGAGCATCGGACTGTGCTGCAGTGCGCAGGGTGCCGAGGTCTCCGACTCGCCGTGGTCGGTGATGCAAACCTGCTGAACGTGGCGCCGCAGTCGCCGAAAAAAGTCGTTGCGCCAGCGAGCCACTGTGGTGTACTGGACGTCAGATTCTCTTTTGTCACACACGTAAGGAACCCCCCACGTACTCGTTTCTTTCGTGTAGGATGCGGCGTCGTTCCCAGGCTGTGGGCGAGCAGCTTTGCGTCAGATCTTAGCAAAGTCCCCAATGATTTTGTGGCGTACCTCGAGGCCGATGGACGTCATGCCGACGCCGTAGATATGCGGCAAGTGGTTTTGCTCGGTCAGCGGCGCGTCTGCTGGCAGGATCCCACGCCAGGCGAGAGGCGCGAGGCTGCCACGGAGCAGATTCCAGAACCGGTTGGCCGGGTTGCTGTCCATACAAACGGGCATTTATCTTTCGTCACGGACAGTTTTTGTGGCGGTGGTCAAAGATCTCAAACCTGTACGAGTAGCCGCCTGCACAATGCAATAGATAC
>JAADVY010001076.1:0-10326 GCA_023336035.1 Pythium plurisporium
TCGGATTGCCTCCACCAAGTCCTCGATTCTGTCATGTCGGTTGACGCTCACGGAGAACGGACTCTTGCCCGTGCCGGCGTGGAGACAGAATAAGCGCATCTTCTTTGACGACATGGACACCATCGAGTGGTTCTACGGAGACAGAAAGGGGTTAATACGAATACCGAATCTACCAGGAAAAGAGAAGCACCAAGTAAACATACTGGTAGGAGGATACAGCGGCGGCTTGTGTAGTGGAGAGGAAATTGGAGAATGAGGGGCGAGGATTGAAGTTGCCGCAACTTTGCCGCGCCAAACTATCTCCCGCAAAGAGCGTTCTCGGAATGTGCATTTGGCCAACAATTGTTGGAAGTTGGGCGTTGGATATGCGGGAGTTGGCCAGCTCGTTCGGCCCAACGCGGGGAGTTGGCCAACTTTTTGATGTGGGGTGTTGGTCACAGCCGAGGGTTTCGAAGTGACCAACTTTTCGCGGCTTCCCAAGATCGAATCTTTTTCGACCAATCATAGGCCTTCGAGTTGTGGATTTGTTTGAGGTTCTATTTCATCCAATCGTGGTCCCTAATCTGCTGAAGATTGGCCGAAATCCGACGCTGAGTTTGCTCTGACTCCGGCAGAAACTGGGCGACCGACAGAAGTGTGAGACACAGGGCACCACCATCGCCATCGGAAGCGACGCTGCATCTCATCGCGTGTGTCTATATTTGCCCCACGCACGTGACGCTGGTCAACGCGACGCTGTAATCAACAAGACCTCCACCAGAAGCCCACTCGATCCATCCTGTTGAGTCGTCGCTCGCATTCCCGGGAACCTGTACCCATCGGAACTCTTTTCGACTGAATTTTCTCCCAACTTCCAACGTTTGGGATTCTTCAATCCAACGTGGCTGGCAGACTCCCCACTTTCTTATCGCCCATTGATCAACTTACTATCGATCGTGTCGAATGAGTGCCGTGGACGACGTGGACGCGCGGCTCTGCCGACTCGAAGAGGCCTTCCAGCTCACGCAGACGCAGCTGCTCGAGCTCAGCACGCAGCGTCAGTACGACCCGACGCGTGGTGTGGACGTGGACCACGCCGGCCGCAGCGTCGCGACGCTGGAAGTCGCGGTGCTTGCGGCTCGCAACATGACGTTTCAGAGCGGCTTCCTCATGGGCAAAGGCACGTACGTCCGCGCGACGCTCGACCCGCCAGGCGCCGCGCTGGACCTGGAGCGAAAGGCCACACAGAAGCGCGCGATCGCCGCTGCTCCATGGTGCGTGGTATCAAGTGGGGAGAAGGGTGTGGTTGCCGCTGTTGCTGACGTTGCGGAATGGTGTGTAGCTGGCAGGAGTCGTTGGTGTTCCAGGGCATGACGCAGCTCCACTCGCGGCTCGTGGTAGAAGTGCTCCAAGAGGAACGTGTCGGTTCCGATCGTGTGGTGGGAGTCGTCGTGTTGGACATCAGCACGTTACACGACCAACGCCCCACGGAGAAGTGGCACGGGCTCGTGACGCGTGACAACCAGCCGACGATGGGCCAACTCTACCTCGGGTGCCGACTTAATCGCTCTGTGGTATGTCTATCCGCTCCGTCCTGTCTGATCGTTCCTCGAGATAATTGGTTGCTTGGCATGTGAATGTAGATTTTTGCATTAGAACTGGAGAGCGAACTGCTCCAGAACCAGATCCGCGAACTCCGTGCCTTTGTTGAGCGCCAGCGAGCTCAAGCGCCGGCCCCACGCGGCGGTATCACGTTTACTCGCACCCCGAGCGAACGCTCTCTCGATGGCAAGGAAGTCTCGGCCGCAGTACTGGCTGTCCCGCAGATCACACCTCCGCCTCGTCGGATGCATCTGGATGCACGCGTCGAGGCGCTCCACTCGCCCGTGATCGCTGTGCGGAAACGCGAGCGCCGTCAGAGCTCCGGTCCAAACAGTCTGCAGTCGCCCACTGCCGCAGCTATGGCAGCGATGGATCTTCAGCAACCTCGAATCAAGCGCCGGAAGCTTGAGCCTGTCGCAGAGACCCATACAGAGTCGCTCCCGATGCGACTGGCTAACTGGCTGTTGCCCACAGCACCTCCGCCGCAAATTCCACAGCAACCACAGCAGTTGGAACAGACCAAACCGCAATGGGGCTTTGGTGTGATGACTGCATCAAGTGCCTCGGTTGCCGTGTCGCCGATTCGTCGGCGTCCTGGGGCCAACGGTACTCACCACGCCTATCAGAACAAGAAGAAGAAGAAGTCGTCGGCGCTCGCAGCGCTGGAACAGTGGCTGTTTCAAGACGCGTCAACATCGCGATCGTCGGTGGATGCAGTGCACGCACAAATGCGAGCGGAGAGCTGATGCAGAGCGATACTACTAACGATCAAAGAGAGTGGCGTTCATGATTCGTAAATAGTTGCATGTTTGTCTGCCGCGTCCGTGGCTAATGAGCTTTGTGTAGGTGATGTGAGGTCGAGAAGAATTGCTCATCTGGAGCTCTATTCGATCTTTGCAAGCTTTGCTCCTCGAGGGCCTTTTCGGCGTCTACAAGCAAATCCTCCATGAGATTACGTGCCAAAAGGGACCATTGACGAATGCAAGAAGAGCCACGTACACTGTGCCGGTCGGTACATGTCGACGCTTTAACAATTGCGCATTTGCTGCTGATGTTGTTGATACCGGAGCGACGGCGGTCTCCCCATCCTGAGACTGATTGCTGTCCTGACTCAAGGACAGACTCATCGATACCGACAGTGCGGTCGTCTTTGCCTTCACCTGTGCCGCGGTTTGCTTTCGTATTTTCTGAGACTCGGTCAGCACAGGTTCGTTCGGGACCATGTGGACATCCTGCAACAATGTCGCGATAGCAAGTGGCACGGTCTTGGAGACGCACGCTAACTCAATCTGGCCCTTGCGCGAGATGGTCTCGCTGAACTTGTACGTGAGCAGGACACGCACGACCGAATCGTCCTCATCATCGATGGCGACGTTCACAGACTTGCGGACGGCCAGCGTTTTCTATTCACACAGAAGCAACTTGAGCATGGGCACCCATGTGAGCCCCAGTGGCGGGAGAAAGGCCGCCGCTTTGTAATACCAGAAGCAACTCGGTGAATGCGGGCACCTTCACTTCGATCCCCAGCTCTTCAATCTATAGACGAACACCATATAATCAATGCCTGTCATTGCAATCGTATAGGGATACATGCGAGCGCGTACGTGCTGCTCCATGGCGTCGCGGTCGAGCCGCTGCTCGTAGACGACACAATTCTCTCGCGTGGTGGCCACCAGCACCGTGAACACAAACGCGCTGGTGTCTCCGTCGTCGGTCGGTTGCTGCCGGATGAAGAGCGTCCACGTGGACACTCCATCGGACGCGTCGGACGCGTCGCTCGCGTAGGAGCACACACGTAGCGGCAGCGACGGCGAGGCGTCGGTCATGGCCGTGACGCGTGCGAAAATGGACTGCTGTCAGTAATAGTGACGCACTACATGGACGTGTACCCACGTGTACCTCTCATGAGGGTTACCCTTTGGGTTGAGATTGGCGTAACCTTCAAACGACCTTCGCACGACATGATCCCGCCTACATACTTTAGTCATGCCTTCGTGTCTTTGCCCGATCTTGCGGGTCGATCCCCCGCTTTCCAATCACGCGTGGCCCACCTTTCCCAACTCCCAACGATTCGCATTATCGGCGGACCTTCTCCGGGGGCCAACATCCCCCTCCCCACGACATTCACTCGCTCCATCTTCTCGCACGGGCAAGTTGGTCGCCACCAAGGGAAACCCTCCGCGAGTCGTAAACGTACGATGAGCGCCAGTATGATCGCCGAGGTGGAGGCGGCGCTGCGGCAGCTGCTCGACCCGGCGACACCAGCAAGCACCAAGGCGCAGCTCGAGTCGCAGCTCGCGCAGTTCAAGGCCCAGGTCGCGACGTGTCTGCCCGTGCTTTGCCAGCTGCTCGGCGGCTCCAGCAACGAGTACGCGCTGTGGTTTGCGTGTACGACGCTCGAAGAGTACGTGGCCACGCGGTGGCGGTCGTTTGGCGTCGCGCAGAAGCAGCACGTGCGCCAGTTTGTGTGGGAGTACGTGCTCGCTCGCAGCGCCGGCGAGAGCAACGGTTCGATGTCCACAACGGCGCCCCCGCAGGCCGCGTTTGTGCGGCGCAAGCTTCGCAAGGTCGTGGCCGATATCGCGCGGCTCGAGTGGACGAGCTCGACGACGTCCAGTGTCGACGCGATTTGGCCGGATTTCATGAGCCAGCTCGAGTCGCTCGTGATGGACACGGCCACGCGCGTGTGCGGACTCGAGCTGCTGCGTGTCGTCGCGGAGGAGTTTGGCCGCGACGATGCGCTCGCGCTCGCGTCGGTGAAGAAACGCGCCAAGTCACAGGTGACGAACCAGCTGCCGAGTCTTCTCGCGTTGCTCACGGGCGTCTTGCAAGCCAGCAACCACCACATGCGCAATGAGAATGACCAACTCGCTGCTCATGACCGTGTCGCTCAGCTCGCACTGGAGACGCTGAGCCATTTGATTGCGTGGGCGCCTGTCGCGGAAGCCATGAACGACGTGTGGATCCCGTTGCTGTTTGAACTGAGTGAGAACTGGCAGCTCGTGCATCGTCGGGGCCTTCCGTCGCGTACGCATCTCAGTGGCTCGAGTCTCGTCGCGTTGCAATGTCTTGCGGAATTGATGACAAAGCGATTCGGTCCGGGTCGCATGGACGAAGTTGTCGCGCAGTGCATGATGGGACTCTGCCCATTGCTTCAGCGCACAGTCGAGGACGACATCATGGGTGTAGTGAGCGAAGAATACCTGGACAAGCTGACCGAGTATGTCGAAGCCTTCCTGACGCAGCATCTGAAGCGTCTCGAGCACCCACAATACGAGTCGGTGCTCCCTCGATTCCTCGAGTTGGTGATGAGTCTGACCCAACGTCAGCCCCACGTGAACGGATTCTTGAACTGTATGAGCGTTTGGGAGATCTTTGTTGGATACATTGAAGAGGCCGAACAGAACGAAGCTGCATCCAACGATCGAGTTCGGCAACTTCTAACCGCGTACGAGAACGGTCTTGTTGGTGTTATGTTTCATCTTGTCGAACGTGTCAATTACGCGACAAATGAGAATCAACTTATCGAGCTTGGGGACGAGGAAGACGAGAATTCTGCACTCAACAAAGAAGTTGGTGATGACGGTGTGTTCGACATCGAAGGGGATACAGGAGAGAGTCGGTATTTGACTGGTTCGCTCCAGGACTTGGCCCAATGGTGGGCAAACCGGGGAAACAGCGGTGATGCACCATCGATGGCGTCCGCAAATGTCGAGCTCTCCGACTACAGGGAGTTTGTCGTGGAGTGTATCGCTTTGATTCGTCGTATTGCAGCCTTCCCAGCGTGTGGACCAGCCTTGTTGGAGAAAGTAGCCGCACGAGTGAAGGAGACGTGCGAGCGACTCGTTTTCCATCTCCATGAAACGCCATCGTTGCCACCGGACTCCGATGCGTGGACCAAAGAACGTTACGATATCCGCGATCTCAGCGTGAACTGCGCCATCCTATCCAGTGTGTGTGCTCAACACAACTGCGTCAGTCAAGAGATGAATGACCAGATGACTGGCTGGCAGATTCTGCACATGTTCATTACCCTTGCAGAGTACATTACTCGCCAACGACTACACACGCGCGGAGACGTGTTCGTGGAGCTGCATTGTGAGGCACTGACCTGCATCCGATTCTGTTTGACGTGCGTTCCATTCGTCATTCAAAACGGTGCTCGTGATGACGTGTTCAAGGCTACCGAGAGTGTGCTGCAAGTCTTACTTCAGACGCTTGATACGACGATCGTTCCTTCACCCCAGCTCGTGATGCAGAATGCGATGCAGCTTCTTGCAAGTCTTGGGTATGTGTTACCGTACGATGACCTCATCAGCTTGCCTTCGATGGCACAGTTGGAGGCAAATATCCACCAATTCAGCCAGCATCTACCGCTCACTATCCAGGGAGACTTGTACACATCGATGTCGAACTCAATCCTCAACTCTGCGATCTCAATGCGAAACAGTGGAGCGACAAATGAAGAGGCCATGCAGCGATGGGCAAATGCCTACGGTGCTTTGATCTTGCCGATCAGAGAGTCAATCGACCAATCAGCGAAAACAGTTCAGCAGAATGAACATCGAGTCTTGGAAGGTGTTATGGTGACGCAGATTCAACGTGATTGCTACCTCGTGCGGTGTCTGGCTCGGTCGGTGGAGACGAAACCCAAGATCGCCAAAGACGGCTTCGCTTCTGCGTATCAACCAACTTTCCCATCCTTTTTGGCGCTATTGACTACTTACTTCACCACGATCAAAAAGACAGCGATGGGTTCCAGTGGGTCTAGTCCTCGTGCTCGATCTCAAGTGAAGAATTCTCTTAAAGTGGTCAATGAGATTGTTCGACTCTATGCCCAGCTGCTCAAATCAATCCGGAAGGAGATGCAGAAGGATACGGTGGCCGAGATTATGCGGATATTCGTTGAAATTTTCAGCGATGCACAGCTGAGTGCAGTGTAAGTGACTCGCATGTTTGCATGGATCCGGTTGATTGGCGTCATTTACCCCATTTGGCGTGCTTCGTATAGCTTGAGTAACCAAGGCACTCCAGGTGTCATGGTTCTATGCGGATTTCTTCAACTACTCAAGATTGTCGTGGAAGAGCCTACCTCCGTGTTCTCATCGTTCATCCAGAATATTCTCGACCTGTGCTACGGACCGCTCAAAGAGGTTCGTCGAGGCTGTGGTTTTGATATGGTGCTGTTGGTGATTGACGCAATTGTTTTCCATTTTTTTCAGTCGATTTTCGCACATGCTCAAAGCGAGGCACACATCTTGGGATATTTTGTTGCGTTGATTGAGCAACTGCTGGAGAAGCATTACCGGTTCTTCGTGTCTCTCTCAGTTTCTTCTAATGGGCAACGCGAGCGAAATTTCTCGTCTGACGTTGCGCACACATACTTCGTCTCCATCTTCCACAGCCTCGCGGCGATTCTCACTCGCGAAAGCATCGGGGCGAATGCCCAGGGATCAGAGCAAGAAAGTCTATCACCGAGACTTTGCCGTCAGGTCCTCGCTCTTTTGGATCGTATTGACAAGACCCACAGCCTGTTTGCCTTCGCTGGATTCCAAAGTGAAATCCGTCTGGGGTTCCTCTCGACGTTGATGAACATTCTCACCAAGGGGGAGATGAACTTGCTTCAGGAAGAAATCATCGGGCTTATCCACCGCCTCGCTGGTGTGGACTTCCAGTCATTCTACCAGGTGTTCTTGCCGGCGTACACGAAGGATATCCTGTCGCCGCAAGAGTTGGAGGTTGCCGGAAGCTTTGGCGAAGGTCAATGCCTTCAGTGGAGCGGCCAAGTCGACTTGCCAACGTTCACGAGCGACGTCCACGGCTTTCTAGCTGATCTTCGATTGGTGAAGGCTCAAGCATGAGTAAATTGACTGTGTTCCGCTCCTGTTGGGATCTGGGATAGAAAGTCAGGTCATGGAGGTGAGATGAGTGGTCATTTGGCAGAGTGATCGGTGTGGAATCAAATGAATAGCAGAGCTTCATCTCTCGACATAACGTGGATGTTTTTTTCACACTTTCTCTTACCACAGTCATAGATATGCAATTACCAGGTGTGCCATTCCGCTTGCTCTCGATCTGCATACAAATGCACGCAACACGACGTTCAAGGCCATCCCACATGCATTGCAGATGAAGCGAAGCGCAAGAGCTATGGTACAAATGGAGGGGGGGCGACTGGTGTTGCCTCCACCAGCATTCCCTCAGACGATGCGCGTGCTGCACTTCATCCTCTCACAAACTCACGTCGCCTACATGATGCTGCACTCGCCTTCCTTCTCCTCCTCCTCGCCCGCCGCGTCTTCCTTAGCTGCTGTCGTCTCGTTCTGGTGGTCGCGACGCTTGCGGCTCGATTCTTTGCACGGACATGGCAGGCTCGCGGCGACGCCGGCAAAGTAGCAACGGCCACAGTCGTCGCAGTGCACGTCGCGATGGTCGCAGCAGCGCTTGCAAATATCACAGTGGTTGCGTGGCGTCTTGTCGTGGTCCAAGAGCTTGTTCATGCACCACGAGAAATCAAATGTGCGCTCGCACGGTGCACACGTGTAGCCCTGCACGCAGTCAATCACCTTGATCGTGCGCTCGCAGCACGGCACCTCGACGGGCTCCTGCATGCGCACGACCATGTCGCGCGTCTTGGACACGTTGTGCATGAAGCACGCGTCCTTGAGCAGCGCGTCAATGTCGGCGCCGGCGGCCTTGACCATCAGGAACGGGTTCTTGCACGACGTGCAGCGACAGGCCGCGCCACACATGCCACCTTCCTTGACGCACGCGCAACGGCCATTACGGCAGCCACCCGTGCAACGGCACGACACGACACGAGGTGCAGCGTCCGCCGTGGGCGACACGGCCGAGCTGGCAATGGAGGCGGCGGGCGATGCGGCACGCGGCACCGCCGCGAACGGGTGTGACTGCTGGCCGGCGCCATAAATATGAGTACCATGCGTGTGCGTGTGCGGCGTGGCCACGTGGCCATCGGGCTTGGGGGCGATATGCACCATGCGGTGCTGGCTCGGCGGTGTCGGCAGGATCGGCGCGGGCATCACCGGTGGTAATGCCAGTCCCTGGTTCAGCACGTTCCAGTAGTTGGGCATCGTCGACGACGGCGCAAACTGTGTCGTCGGTGGCGGCATCTGCAACGGCATGCCGTACGACGATGGGGTCGTCGAGGCCATGGGCTGCTGGTGATGCGGAAGATGGTGACACGGCGTTGGCGCCTGCTCCTCCTGCTCCTCCTCCTCCTCGTCCATGCTCATGTCTTCATCCTCATGCTGCGAAAGGCGGTGGCTCTCGGGCGACTTGGCCAGCACGTCGTCGAGCGGCATCATGTCCATGTCGGCATCGTCAAAGTCCCCACCCAGCAACGAGATCAGATCCGGATTCTCCAGCAGCGGATCGCCACCGCCCACGAGCTCCTCGGCGTCGTCCATCTCGGCCATCAACGCCTCCAGCTCGTCCTGCACCGACACCACGGGCGCGCATTGGATCTTATCCACGGGCCCACGGCACAGCGGACACGAGCGGTTCGAACGGAACCAACGGAGAAAGCACTTGGAGTGGAACGTGTGGCCGCACACGCGAATCTGCGCGTACGCGTTTTGCGTGAGACACACGGAACACTCGCGGAACGAGTGCGGCAGACTCGGCGCCTGCCGCGTCACGGCCGCACACGCGCGCGCGATCTCGGCCTCAAACAGATCCACGCCGTCGGCGCCGCGCGTGGTCGCGGTCGTGGTCGTGGTCGTGGTCGTCGACGGCTCGCGCGATTTCCCCACCGCGCCATACGATAGCGTCGTCGTCTCCTGCGTGAGCTTGTCGTACGAAGTCGACGCCTGGAGCGGTTGCGTAGACGAGACAAAGCCCTGCGGGTTGGGCTTGACCGCAAACTCGCCCGACGCGAGCGACGAGATCGCGGCCGCCGTGGAGCCGGGCGTCTGCTGGTTGTGGGCCTCGTAGAGGAAACGCAGACTCGAGTCGGCGCAGAAGACCGAGCCGGAGGCGCCCCAGCCGTCGGCCACCACGCGCTGCTTGGAACGCGGCTGCTGGTAATACTGGTTGTAGAGACTCATATTGCACGTGGGCGCTTCCCCCAAGCCGTCGGAATATGGACTGGGGGAGAAAAAGCGATGGTGCAATCGATTGTTCGTTCCCCCCCAACAAGGCCGTAAGTGCGCATGCTATCTCGACTAAGTGCGGAATGGGCTGAGTGCGAGCGTACCCAAGGGCAGAAAAGAGACGATGGGGAAAGCCTGAACCGGAAGAGCCGTTTCACAGTGATTGACTTCATAATGCGATTGTAGAGGTGTAAAACATCTTCTCAATAGTCATTATCTTTGAACTAGTGTGCATACTAACTACCAAATATATGATTTAGCAGGTATGTGGGACGGCTCCTTGGGGGAGGGGAAGTTCAAACGCCTACCCCTTTTCAGCTGCTACTAAGTTCGCTTGGTACCACTGGGTTTATCTGAGTCCACCCACCTTGAGCTCGCGCACCTGACGACAGAATGTGCTGGAATCCTGCGACGTGTGCGCACCTTCGATCGCTGCATGGAGAAGGGCACGGATCGTTTAAGAAAATGCTCGCTAAAGACACGCGGCTGGAACACTTGCCGGGGGCCGTCTCGCTGATGGGACGCGACAGCAGCAGAACAGAACGAACCGAGGGGGCGAGGCAAAAAAACACAGGTTTTTTCCTGGCCAGTTTATGCATCGTCGGGATGCGAGATTCCGGCGTGCAAACGA
>JAADVY010001077.1:0-10319 GCA_023336035.1 Pythium plurisporium
AACAGGATCATGCATAACGATGATTGCTTCGATGGGCAAGTCGTGGAATGGGTGGGGCACACCTCCAGCACAAGGGTTTTTGTACCTCACTCCGCGACAAGAAACCGATCGGCTCAGACAAACCGTACTGATGTTCATATTCTCGAAACACATACAGGCCGGGGTAGTGATGCGCGAGATCATCAGCTGTCACGATTTTGCTGAAGCCCATATTGGCGCACTACATTCTGGCTGTCGGTCGACCCCATGACCAAGATTCGTCGGTCTCCATACTTGACCACCAGGTCCCGCATGAGACATCACGACGAGTTTCGGATCAATTTTCCATCCCCAATACTTGCTACTTAATCTGCTCTGCCTTGACATGTTCCATTAATCCTTGCCACGAGCAACCCAGCGTTAAGGGTCGTATCGTGGTATGACATTCATAGCATCCACAAACCTCCATTATTGGTGAGAAGCATGTGCGATACCAAAGTCTGTGCTTCCAGCGGCTGCGGCGGTGGCCAGCGCCCCGTCACACTTACCGCCTTGTGGAGCGTGTTGAAAAGCCCGAGACGCCAGACCTCACCGCGATCTTTGGACACTGTCAAATTGTGGGTACGCAATAGCACCCAGTACTCGACACATCTCATATTTTCTATATAAGTACATTTAAATCTCTTTTCATGACCATGTACTACTATAGCCGTTTTGAACCATGAATCTGTTGTCCAATCTCGTCCGAGAAACCCCTCAAACACCGTGTCTGTCACGGGACAAGACCCCTTCCAGATACTGTGGTCATGGGTCAAGGCCACAGTATCGTGACGCCGCCAGTGGCAGAGACAGAGAGAGAGAGGAATGGACGGACGTCCGCATTTCATCTCGGCCCTTGGCGTCCCTTCACCCAAATCCAGTGAGTCGGGGAAAGGAAATCTCACACTGGGCCATCACACCACAGTCACCAACTTTTGGGTGCAGGCGCAAGCGGGGTAGGGCAGTCAGCGTCGAGTGAGATATGGTGTGACTTGTCAAACCTGATATTTCACGCCGCTTCCATCCACACACCTCACAGTTTCTTTGTGCACAGGCGGGGACTGGCCCCACACCCTGTCAACTGTGCCAACCACCACATGCAATGGCTCACTCCAAACGCACCCCCGAGAACATTGGGTCCTTTTCTCTCAATATAGTTCTGCCTTCTCGCAGAGAGAAAGCTTTCTTGTCAAAAGCAGACACAGGTCTTGCCCCACGACAACCCGCCTGACTCGAATATCCACACTGAACCCACCCACGGCTCTTGCATCCAGTAGCGACCCACACATCTCCCAGAATCCTCTATCCTCTTATCTACCTCTTCGATAACATCCTCACTCGTAACCATCCCCTACCCCTTCCTTCCGACCATCTCTCGTTTTTTGCCAACCAACCCAGCGGCCGCCTGGATATCTCTCACGTGCTGGAATTTTAGGTGTTGATATTTGGGAACCTCTCACACGTAATACTACCGGGCCAGCTGGGGGTCTGCAAGGGGTCTGCTTCCTTCCATTCGGGCGTTGGGTTCATTCGGTCTCTCTCTCTCCCTTGCCGGCGGCGTGTCGGACTCCAGTATCTCTCTTCCCTCCACGGCCCCACAGCTCCGCTCTGTATCTAATCCACATCATCATGCGCGTGGCTCTCCTCGCGTCCTGCGCCGCGCTGCTCTGCGCCTCGTCTGCGGCGGCGCCGCTGGACGCATTCGCCTCGAGCGTCGACCTCGCGATGACCCCCAAGGAGCTCATGCTCGGCGGCGGACTCGCCGGTCTCTCCACGCATGAGGACGTGCTGGTGCGTCGTCTCGCTGCGATGGCCACCACGCGGACGGACGCCGAGCTGCGTGCGCAGGCCAAGGTGTTGTTCCGACTGTACAAGGCGCTGAATGCGCGCGAGGTCGCGGCCATGGGCTCGACCGAGGACGCCCAGTTTGAAGTGTTTTACAAGACCGTGTTCCAGCAGATCCTCGCACGCGTGAACGCCAGCCGCACCACGCCCGCGCCGGCCTCGCCCTCGCGTGCGCCATCGACGGGGACGGGCAACTCGCCCTCGACCGGCACGGGGAACACGCCGTCGACGGGAACGGGTAACACGCCCTCGACGGGCACCGGTAACGCTCCCTCGACCGGTACGGGTAACACTCCTTCAACCGGTACGGGAAACACTCCTTCGACGGGCACGGGAAACACTCCCTCGACCGGTACGGGTAACACTCCCTCGACCGGTACGGGAAACACTCCTTCGACAGGGGCGGGTAACACCCCTTCCACGGGTTCGGGCTTCACGGTGACCAAGGCGGTCGACGTTGCGGACGGTCTGTCGTTCTTCGCCCAGGTGTACGACCCTACACTCGCCAAGAACATTGGTGCGCTTCAGGACAACACGCAAAACTATGAAGCCATTGTACAGTCGACCAAGTCGCCCAACGGCAACGACCCGACGTCGTCTTTCCAGGCGCCAACCGTGCTCGAGCCTGTGGACAATGGTCCCAGCTTTGGCCGTCGTCTCGCCAACAGCTCGAGCTCGGACGTTCAGGTTCTGTTCTGTGATGTGAGTGGTAATGCCATTTGGAGCTGGTCCGCGACGCCACCGCCGGACCCGACCACGACGACCACGGTGACGAAGGAGAGGCTGGTCTCCAAGAAGCTCTGTGAGGCGGCCAAGGTTGAGGTCACTGTGACGGCGTACCAGTCGGGTTGCTCGCGCCAGAACCACCCCGAGGGATGTGACAAGGTCTACTGGAAGGGCTGTGGTGGTCTGACGGTGAACCGTGCGTCGAACCGCATCGTCGTGGCCCGTACAGGTGGTCGCTCGCTCGGTTTGCTTTTCTACAAGAACGTGGGCGACACGTGTCAGGGCCGCGTCGTCGACGCCATCAAGACGTACAAGGGCAAGAAGTTCAACAGTATCTCGTACGCCGAGTACTCGCCGTCCGGTAACCTTTACTTCACGGACAGCCCTTTCGGTCTCGCGACTGGCCCGGCGGACTTTGAGGGGGACATTCTCGACAAGAGCCCACTCCGTGAGCTTCCGTTCAACGGTATCTTCCTGCTTAAGAACGACTCGATGAAGGTGGACCTCTTGGACTGTGCCATGGACCGCCCCAACAAGATTGCATTCTCCCCCAAGGGGGAGACCATGTACATCACCAACTCGCGCAAGGGTAACACGTACGTCAAGCAGTTCAGCCTCAACAGTGACGGTAGCGTCAAGAGCCACAAAATGTTCTACAACTTCACGGCGAACCCGGACCTCAAGATCGAGGACGGTTACGCTGACGGCATCAAGACCGATGAGTCGGGTAACGTGTACGTTGCTGTCCACAAAGGTGTCTACATTTTGTCCCCCGAGGGTAAGCTCATCGGCACACTCCAGAGCAGCCAGGCTGTGAGCGGTATCGCGCTCGGCGGTGGCCGCATGTTCCTCTCGGGTGGTTTCGGTGTTATCTCGCAGCAGTCGGGTGTCGAGCCATCGCTCGCCATCCCGTCGGCCAAGACACAATGTTGAGAATTGTAGCAGAATCTCCATTTTTCCGTGGTGCGGTACGCGAGACGATCGTAGTAAACTCGCTGCGACCCCACATGACAGTCCAACAGACAACTATTCAATGCATCTATAAAACATACCCCGATCAAATCCCAAGTTGTCTGTCTCACTCGTCTTCCCCAGTATTTGTCTTGGATGCTTTGGTCTTGCCTCCTGTAGTACTCGGCTTCTTGTCACCAGTCGATGATGGCTGGTTGGGCTGCGTGGATGCGATCGTGGTGGTGAATCGGACAATAAGGTTGGTCGAGACGATCGGTTCGTCTTCAGCCAAACGGCGGCCGTCCTCGCCCTCGGCGTACGCAAAGTTGGCACCGATGAATTGCGACACGCGGTACGCGAGCTCTCGGACCGTCGTGCCGCGACGCACCATCACGGCCTCGCCAAACACGCCCTTGCCGTTGGGTTCGGTCGAGAAGTTCTTCAACGACTTGACGGGATACGCAACCACCGTGTTGCTGAGCTCGACGGCCGCATTGATCGCACCGCGCACGCCTGTGCTACCGAATCGGAAAAGCACCATATCCGAGATGCGCTCGAGCCGCTTGGCGATCTTCTTCTCGAGCGGCTTGAGCGGAGGAAGCGGCTTGCCACTTCTATCCTTAGCGTCATTGTCATCGCCGTCGTCGATTGTCGAGTAGAACATCGATCCAGGCTCATACCGAATGAAACTCTGCTTCGCAGCGGCACGTAGGAAACACTCAGCCGCGGCCGACGACACGAAGCACTTGTCGCTTCCGTATTTTTCCGCGATCTTCTCAATGTTCTTGTCCGTATCCTCGCCCTGGTCGGCCTTGTTGAGCACGAGGATCGTCGGGAAGCGGATCGCCAAGAACGTCTCCACGAGCTTGTGCACCTCTGGTTCGCCCCATGCCGTGAGATCAAATGGATCCTTCGCGCCGAGCGTGTTGAGCACCGTGTTGATCAACGACGGCGACGCGCCGTAGCCGGAGAGCTGCGCGACAAACGTGGCCGCGAGACTGCTCTTGGCCGCTGTGTGGCGTCGCGCGATCGAGCCCCAGCGCTTCCAGAGGTTGTTAAATACCCACTGGTGGATCTCGGTCTGCAGCCAGTCGGCGTCGTTGATCGGATCGTACCCGACCGTCTCCTCGCCCTTCTCGTTCGTGCGGCCCGAGACGTCGATGATGTGCATCAGCACGTGCGCCTGCCGCAGATCGTCCAGAAACTTGTTGCCCAGCCCAGCCCCCTCGGACGCGCCCGGGATCAGTCCGGCCACGTCCAGAAGCTTGACAGGGATGTGGCGCACGCCGTCCTCGCACTTGCCGTACCGTGGGTGGCACACCGCGGTCTTGCCGTGGGCCGCACACGGACACGACGTCATGTAATACGTGATCCCTTCATTCGGCTCGATGGTCGTGAACGGGAAGTTGCCCACTTTCGCTTTGCCGTCCGTCACGGCATTGAAAAACGTCGACTTGCCCGCGCTCGGCTTGCCCACGCAGCCAATGATCAGCTCCATGGTAATTCGGTCGTCAACAAAAGTGTGGTGCAGTGGGGTCCGGCTCATAGTGACATCTCCCTCGCTTTACGCAAGATGGTGTAACCAGTGGAGCCGTCCACGTAACCCCCTTTTGTGTACGTACCCTTTCACCCACCAGGCGTAACCTCCACACCTGCCGATTCGAGTGATGACTGAAATTTCGCACCGCCACGCTGGCGATACCACTATTTCAGTATATTGGATGGATAAAGAGCCGATGTATTGGTATAGCATCTTGTGGTTGCGCATCGTCGTGCTTCAATAATGCGCATTCCGCCACGTCCGTCAAAAATCCGTTCGCATTGGGCGACCCGCACGGAAGCAACACAGAACACGACGACCATGACCACGACGCCCGACTTTGGCGTGGTCTTCGACATCGACGGCGTGCTCGTACGGTGAGTAGAGAGAACAAGCGATTACGTCCGGCTGCCTGCTCCCCCTCGATGACGGTCTCACTTCATTTGGCTCGGTCTCTGTAGCGGTGGCCGCGCGCTCGCCGGCGCCAAGCAGATCCTCCAGAGCCTGCGGGAGCACAATGTGCCGCACATTTACCTCACCAACAACGGCGGCGTGCTCGAGGAGGCCAAGGCCGCGCAGATCGGTGCGCTGCTGGAGCTCGAGATCGACCCGGCCCACATGGTGCTCTCCCACACGCCGATGCGCGACCTCGTGGACACGTACGGTGATCGTCGTGTGCTGCTGATGGGCTCGTCGGATGTGCGCAACGTCGCAGCCCACTACGGCTTCAAGAAGATCGTGACGGTCGAGGACCTGATCCACCACCACCCGGGCCAGTTTGCATTCGGCACGTTTGAGCAGCGTCTGGCGCCGTTCGACGGGGAGCCCATTGAGGCCATCATCACGATGCACGACCCGATCGATTGGGGCAGGGAGATCCAGGTCGCGATCGATGTGCTCATCGGCGGGGATCCGCCCGGCACTGGCCGTGCCGACGGGTCGCAGACGCCGCTGTTTGTGAGCAACGACGATTTCCTGTTCAGCTCCACGTACCCGCACCCGCGCTTCGCGCAGGGCGCGTTCACGATGTGTCTCAAGACACTCTATAAGGCTCGCACCGGAAAAGATCTCGAGTTCACGCCGTATGGCAAGCCGCAGCCCGTCGCGTACACGTAAGTACGAGTGGGTATCTATCGTGTTCAGTGGCAATGTGCACTCATCTCAAATATATTCCCACAGCTACGCCGAGAAGCTGCTCAACCAAGTCGCTGGCCGCGACGCGTTGAACCCACTCAAGACCATTTACATGATTGGTGACAACCCGGATTCGGACATCAGGGGCGCGAACAACGCTGGTGCGCACTGGTCGTCGATCCTTGTGCGTACCGGTGTTTACGACGGCGTGAAAGACCTCGAGCACCACCCGAAAACCCACGCGCCGACGGTCAAGGAAGCGATCGAACACATTTACGCCGAGAACGGTCTGCCGCCACTTTTGTAGACTCGAGAAATCACTGTGGTGGCCGCAGTGTCGCGGCAGAAGTCGTGAGGTTCCGCAACCAGACGCTGAATTCCTGCAGCACGGCCCGCTCTTGTAAGGCAGCGAGCCGTACGTTTGAGGCGCGCTGCTTGTCATCGCTTTCCGTCGAACGCCTCCTATCGCTCGCGCTGTCTTCCTTGTTGCTTGGGTTCCCACGCGTTGGGGTTTCGATATTTTCTTCACATAATAGATCGTCTGTCATGGGTGACATATCGTTGTCGCATGACTCGCTTGGGCTATGCATGGACACATCATCACGAGAGGATTGCTCTGCGGAACTGGTTCGAATGATTGCTGGAGATCGATCGAATTTGCGAGGCGTTGGAGTAATGTCAACTGAACTGGCCGCATTCAACAGCGATCGGCAAAGCTTCGACAACGGCAAATCTGGCTTGGATGCATCCAACTCGGCTTTGAGCACGGATTCAACTGATGGCAAGCGACCACTGCCCGATGCAGCTGCTCTCTCTAGTCGTTCTTGGAAGTTTAGACGCGAGGCACTTTGTTTCGTATCTTTTCTCTTCGTATCGTTTGCCTCGTCGTATGAACCGTCAACAGCGAGCGCCGAATCAGACAGCTTTCGCTTCGTATGTGTATGCATTCGAGGGTGTTGCGCTGCCATGAACGAGTACGACCCCTGCTGGGTAAGTGCTGGTGCAGTTCGCGACAAAATATCGAGAGCATTCGATGGATAAGTCGTAGGTGTTCGGAATTGCGATGGTGGGGAGCTTTGATCCATTGACACACGACGAGAAGGACGTCGCGGAGGTTTTGCAGACGAGGGTGTCATGGCATGAGCGTGACTTCCGTCCGGGCTTGAAGAATTTCCTCGCACTTTGAGATCCCCACTGAAGATGAGCATTTTCTTTGCAGAAACAAAGGCGTCCGTATTACGGCAGTCCTAGAAAGTCCACACAGATTCAGTTCACAGGCGGGTCGACTTCACAGTTTCGATAGGTTGTGACGTACCTGGCAGGCACACCGTCCCGTACAAGGTACACCAGCTTGGTGACACTCACAGTAGTTCTTCATGCAGTTACTCTTACGACAGTTGCAGCCTCGCTGATGCTGTGCCGCTCCAGATGCAACTTTGGGCTCAAACGCCATAGGATTTCTCTCCAAGATTGCAGCCACAGCCCGCTCGCGCTCTTCGGAGTGATGCTAAGTCCCAAAAGTCAATTTCAGTCAGATTCTTCATCGCACATGTGAGAACATCATAGCGAAGCAGCTTACCGGGTGGTTCTTGCAGCCGACACAATTGCAGCGCGAATCACAGAGCCGCTGTGCGGCGAGACATTCACAGTACAATTTCAAGCAGTTCGACTTCTTACAGCTGCAACCTCGGGTCTTCTCCTGCGGCTTCTCAAACGCCTTCTCCTGCGTCTACAGCAATCTCATCAATGAGCCATGTCCAATCCGGCACATCGCCGCGCGCATGGTTTTGTCGACAAACGTACCGTTGGAACATGGTGACATGGGCATCGACGTCCACAGCCACCGTAGTTTGTATGACACGGGCACGACACATGACAAGCACCGAGGGAGCAGATGCACTCCGATCCGCTTTTCTGCTCGCCGTGTCGAGGAGTCCCGTCGAGTCGTTCGGCTGACATGAGCAGGCGAGTGGCGCCGTCGATCATAGGTGTGTGGGAGTCGTGACTCGGCGTATCAGCCCCGTGGATATTGAAGCTTTGCTGAGGTGTGTGTCCCTGCGGCGTGCTCGCGCGCATCGTACCGAGCTTCCGAGCGACAGCGATCGGCGACTTGAATGACCGCTGGGACCGCTTTTCGATCGTCTCCAGTGCGTGGGCGATCTCGAGTTTGTTGTGCTCGCGGTTCTTGCACCCGAGACACTGACACCGGTCGCCACAGCGCACGCCCGCAGCAAAGCACTCACAGTAGAGCTTCAGACACCCCGACTTCTTACAGTTGCAGCCGCGTCGACGCGCCGGGGATGGCGATGGTGTAGCTGACCCCATCGATGTCAGGGGCGTCAGCAGCTGCTCGTTCGCTGCATTGCGCTGGCGTCCACGTCGCCGCTGCTCCGTCGAGGGAGTCTGCACGGCCTACACACGACAGCAGAACACTGTCTCAGATCACTTTCCTCGACGAGAAACAACAAAGAACCGAGTCGTTTCGCGTACATTTGAGTCCGTGGGACCCTCGCCTTTCCGTGGCGTTGGGAACATGGTCGTTCGACGAGTTCTAGAACGCGCAGAAGATCCGGAATTCCGCGAGGCGCGCGCGCGTGGACACGACGCGTGCGTTGGACGCTGAGGTGTCGCTCAATAAACGCGTGACGCGTAGAGCGGGGGGGGGCGTCGGACGTCGGTTGCGCTCGCGTGCGGCGCCTTTGGGTGGCGAGCAGTGAGAAGCGTTCTCTCGCTTGTTTTTTTTTCGATTTGCGACCGACACAGCCAGCCCTCCCCCGCCAAAGCGCGAAATTCGAGTTTCGAAATTCAAAACGTCAAATTTTGCTGTTTTGAAAACCAGCGCACAGTTGCAAAGGTCACATTTAGTGAAAAAGAAAATTTTGTGATTGGGAGAGTACAGTAGATGTCTAATTAAAAAGCTGTCACTTTTGCTGACCTACAGTAAAAGGATGAGTTCACCATGTTCGCAAAACGATACCCGCTTATTGGGGGTAGTCAATCCTGTCAGCTGGAAGAGCAATATTTTCCCCCTGAACTTCACCAACAAAAATTTGAACCAATCAAAATCGTGTAGATTGGGTCCCCCAAACTGACCCCAGGCAGCAGGTCGTCCAAGATATTCCAACGGGGGAAACGTTGCCGCGGCGGAAACTTCAACAGAAGCGCGAGGGGAAACTCACCAAACGCAACGAGATGCCGCGCTGCTCTCATAAGAAGCGCGCAGTGCGCGAGCTCAAGGTATGGGCGGCTTCGTTCTATGCTTCCGTATAAACAATGTTGCTGACATTTTTCCGCGAGCGTCTGCAGGCAATCATCGCTAAGCAAAGCGCTCAAAGCGAACGCAGATACATTTTTGTTGTACCAGACCGCTCGGAGGATAAACTAGACGAGTACTACGTTGCAAAGTTGGAGGAGGTGCAGGCAAAGCGGTACTATGTGCGCAAATCCAAGTATCGCAAGCGCGAGGACCGATGGAAGTTGCTGCTCCATGATACGGAGTATCTCAACGACACCGAGTTTTTATCCCACTTTCGTGTCACCCGGAGCGCGTTTTGGCAGCTCGTCGCATTAATTCAAGATGATCCTGTCTTCCAGTCTGCTCCTCATCGCATTTTCCGATGCAAAGCGGATCTGCATCTCCTTGTTCTGCTCAAGTATTTGGGCACCTATGGAAACGAAAACACATCTCCCAAGATGGGGTTCTTCTTTGGGCTCGGTAGCGGATCCATCGGCAACTATCTAGCTCGCGGAATCGCGGCATTGCTCAAGCTTGAAGCCTCAACAATCACGTGGCCCGATGAGGCCGAGAGGCAACGAATCGCGGAACGAATCCAAATCAAATACGTGTTTTCAAACTGCGTTTGAATGGTGGACGGTACTTTGCGGCCACTTGAGCGGAAGCCCCACAGTAACGGCGAAGACTATTTCACGCGGAAGGGAGGGTACGCGATCAACGCGCTCATCACGTGCAATGACGTTGCTCGCATTCGTGATGTTGTTGTTGGCTGGCCGGGGTCCGTCCACGACAATCGCGTCTGGACCAACACGAGCATCTGCCAAAACCCGGCGACACACTTCAACAACAATTAGTATCTTCTCGGTGACT
>JAADVY010001078.1:0-10296 GCA_023336035.1 Pythium plurisporium
ACCGCAACGACCCGCAGAATGCCTCGGTTGTGCGGTTGCAAGACCATGTACGCACGCAATCGTCGCTTTTGAAGGAGCGCGACGTGTTTCGCGCGGCTTCTCTCGTGTATGATGCGACCGTGCTGCTGTCGACGCCTTCGTTTGGCGTTGGCCGTTCGGCGCTGACCAGACGGAATTTGTTGTTGCAGCTCCGCGACCGCGAGCACGTTGCCAAGCACGGCACGAGCATGATCTTCGCCAATGCGACTGAAGATCTGGCAGTTAAGAAATGGGACCACTCTGCCTTTGATGAGCCATTGCCGCTGTCGGAACATGCGATCACGACCAACGCCAAGTTTCTGACTTTGATGAGGCCCGAAATCCCAGCCTTCGACTACCGACAACGCCTAGACGATGCACTCACCGTCGACGGTGCATCAAGGTTTAGTATCGAACGTGAACGGAAGCTGCAGCTGCTCAAGTTACAGGATTTTGTCGGCCGCGTACGAGCGTCGCATCTTGCTCGCGTCCACAACAAAGCGCTGGCGAGTTCTGGGAAGCAGCGGGATCGCACAAAGACGTTGGCGACGATTATTCAGGAGCAACCGATGCCGCTTCTACCTGGGGCGGTTGACTTCTCGGGCTTGGGTAACCTCTTCTCACGCCGTCGAAGGCTGCGCCCTCGTGTTGAGACGCGAACACTACCCGCAACAATGGCCGACTGGCCGCGATACTGTACCTTGTACGTCCAAATCAAGGGTGCAACTAATGTGCCAGTGCGTATGCAAACGAGGAGAAGCGTGACGGCGAAGCCAAAGGCACCGACCAATGCCAACGAGATTGACAAGCGGCGACGCGGTGGAGCATCGACGGACGACGACGACGATGAAGTCGACCGCAAAGATTTTCAGCGACCTGAGACACCCACAGCCCCCGTAGACAATAGCCACGTGTTTGTCGAGATATCGTTCCAGGGGCGCCGACGTCGTACGACAAGTACCCACGTGCGAGCCACAGGCGCGGTATGGATGGAGACGGTCGCGCTGCCGTTCAATGCGCCTCAAGAAGACTGGTCCCCAGACTCGCTTCAAAAGTCGTCCGATGTTGTGCGCCTTAATCTGTTTGACCAGCTTGTTCGAACATCCAGCTCTGAAGGAGGAGATGACATATTTCTAATGCCTCACGGTCAGAAGGATGATGCCGGTGAACATCTTGATGATCAAGCTCAACACCAGCGTCGGGTTCAGTCCTTCCATCAGGAAAACAGGTTCCTCGGGAGCCTCGAGATCCCCTTCACGACGCTCTACCACAACCACGGCACCCTGGATGCTACGCTGAGGTGCGAGACGCCCATTGTCAACCTAGGATACGTCAATGCGAAGCACAGCAGCTCTGGAAACAGCGATTCTGACCAGAATGATGGACCACCAGGCGTTGCAATGCCTAATGGCGCGGCATCAGTGGGTGCCGACCGAGATGACGACGGTGTCGTTCAAGGCAGCCGAGACGCGACTTTCTTGAGTGTGATGATGACTTTGGATCCGCTTCTGCCGATGCCCACCAAGTCGTACGAGGATAACCCTCTCAGTGCCGGTGATGACTACGCAGCGCTAGCTGCATACGCGTTGCATTGGAGAAAGTCGATCCAAAGCATGAACACCGCCACTAAGCACCGCGATTTTCATGTCTTTGTGCGGAGCCTGGGGCATGGGCAAACGTTTCTGACTCGATATTTATCGCAGCAGATGCCACCATCGCTTTTGGACTCGTCGAACAAACGAGTCAACCAAACCACCATCCCGCAACTCGTTCGTTACGTGCACTTGATCCCGTATCTTGACGACTGGCAATTGTTTGACGATGGAGGCGAACTCGACGTATGGACGACATCGCAGGAACTGCTCGAATTGAACGCCGGTGATTTTGAAGAGCACGCGGTGCTGCTCTGCAATTTCTTCAACTGGCTCGATCGTGACGAGGCGAATCGAGAAAGCTTCCTAGTGTTGGCGACGTCTGTTCCTGAGGGCAAAACTGTGTACGTGCTGAGACAGGATTCGTACAAAATTCCCCAGCGTACCGTGCTATGGAACGCCAGCACGGGGATTGGGTACAGCGTTCTTGATGATCGTTGTCCAGTTCTGGATATCTCTCTTGTGGTGTCCAGTGAAAACGTGTACGCGAATATTCAGCCGGGGAGGCGGCTAAGCGAGATGGATTGGAACATTGAGTCGAACGCAAAAGCCTGGAAGCCATTCTTCTACGGGTCTCATAAGAAAGAAGCCTACACATTACCAACAGTGCAAACCTATCAGCTGACATACGCTGACACATCGCGAGAGTACGTACAACAAGTCGAAGTGGAGTTGCGTGAGGCTCTGAAATTGGAGATTCGTCGCTGGCGAAGCATCAAGTACACGACGACCTTCAACATGGATTTGAGCATGAAGCTGAGAACAGAACTGGAAAAGCTCGAGCTCAAAATGCTGAATGGAGTCCGCGGGAGCGCTGCTGAGGTGAAGAGGACGAATGCGGAGTCGACAACGAAGGACCCGATCCAGGAGCTTCAAAAGACACGTCGAGTGAGTGGCTTGCCGCTGAACTCTAGCTTCACAGACATGAGCAAAGTCATCACCATGGTGAAGAACACGGTACGTAAAGCGGGAAAGATCCATTATACTAGCAGCTATCAAAATTACATGGATTCGGATGCCACTTACTGATTTGAACGACCACACCGTGGTGTTTGTGCTTGGCTAGAACATTTACTGGAACGACCACTCCGAGGTTGAGTTTGGACTCGCTGTATACGTCCACGCGTACCCGAACTGTGTCCTGTCAGTCTGGGTATATCTTGTCGCAGTCGAGCCGATAGAATAAGTGAGTGAAAGAAATAATATACATCCTGGTCACTTGAATTGCCGCAGCAGCGCGTTGACTTTCGCTTGAAGAGCTTCCAGCTTGGATCGTGCCTGTGCTCGAGTCTCTTCATTGAGTAGATCGGGATTCGTGAGGTCGACCGCTGTCTCGTTGTCGAGTGTGATACTAGTAAGCGGTTCGGCGTCGTCTTGGAATGTTGCGACCAGCGAGCCCACTGGCGCCTTGGTAATGCTCTCGGGCGCAATCGGTGAACCTCGGATCGAGTACGTCATTTCACCTTTCCGTGCTGTTCGAACCACCGTCTGCAGTAGGCCACACACAATGCACATTAGCAGCGGGAACTCAATTGGGCAAGGAGTAAAAGAGGGACTTCCACCACTCACCGACGGAATATTGGTAGAGGGGGTGAACAACGGCGTCTGGTAGCTGGAAATGCTGCCGCGGATGGACGCGCTGGGTGTTGACAGTCCTAGCGACGTAGGCAGTCCCGGGGTGTTGCCGTTGCTGCGACGATCTTTCGAGCGCACGGTGGACGGCACGGGCCGGATCTTGAGTGCCGACTTTGGGGACGACACGGCCGCAAGCCCCTGTTGGCTTGTGACATAGTTGATGTAGTCCTGCTCCTTGACGTTCTGGATCACGTTCTCGAGACTGCCGCCAAAGTCCTCAATAAAAGTCTTCCACGGCATCGCGCGCACCGACTCGGGAAGGAACATGAGCTGCACCTTGAGCTCCATGCGCAGCTCCTCCGATTTGCGCTCCGCCTCGGCCAGCAGATCCGCACAGCGCTTCTCCACTATGGACACAAAAAAAACACATATGTCGATAGGTACAAGTCCCCTGTTGCCGACCCACCATCCAAACGTACACTGCTTCTCCAGTTCGTCCAGCAGCACCTTCGCCTTCTGCGTCTTCCGGTCCAGCTCCGCCGCGACCTCGCTCGCCGACTTCTCCTTCGCGGCCTTGGTCTTTTTGCTACTCGTCGCCTTGGCGCTCGCTGTCTTCTTCCCCCGACGGCCTGTAGTAGTAGACTCGTCGCTCGTCGCCTCCGTCTTGGTCGCCGTCTCGCGCTTGCGCTTGCTGCCTCCGCCCGTGTTTCCACCCACCTCCGCGTTCTCTTTCATCTCGTCCTCTCGCTTCACACGGGTCTTGAGCGGCTTGGGCGAGTGTGCAAAGTGGCTTTTCGTACTCGGACCCGTGAGGTCCACGACCGTGTTCTCCTCGATCGGCTGCAGCGCGTGGCTCGTGGAACTCGCGGTCACGGTAGTTGAGGCGGTGGTGCCGCCTCGTGGACGCCGCAGCGTGCGCCCCACGCGCTTGCGACCGCCCGACGTCGTCGCCATGGAGAAAAAAGTTGCCGTTGGTTTCCCTTTGCCGGGGTCACGCGTTTCCCGCCCCAGCGAAAATGCGGGGGAAGAAAGCCCGCCTCCAAAAGTTTGAAAATGAGGGTTATATGGGTAATTTGGAATCGTGTAGTGTAAGGAAGCGAATTATGTAGTACTTTGTTCTATTCACGTTATCAATGTGAATAGAAGTGTCTATATTTGGTATTTTTGGCGTTGTGGGACTGTTCTGTGAAGGAGTTGCAGATCGATCAAAGTGAGCATGGCGGTGAGCGAGCGCAAGAAGGCCAAGGCCGCGGAGAGCAAAGCCGCGAAGAAGCAGCAAAAGCAGCAACAGAAGGCGCAGCCAGATGAAGACGAGGACGATGCGCCGTTGCCGTTCGGCTCGCGGATGGTGATCATCATTCTCACGTCGTTTTTGGCCGAGAAGATTTGGCGATATCGCTCGCTCGTGAGCGCCGCGTGGTACTCGGACACGCAGAGCGCGCTCGAGCAGGCCATGATCACGGGCTTTGAGTACACACTCGTGATGGGCGCGCTCTTCTTCGTGGGCATTTTCGTCAGTGTACTCACCGTCACAATCCAGAAGAAGATCTTCGGCAAGTGACCAGGCTGTTTCACAACGCGAAAGCTGAGGCGGTGTGGATTCCATTAGCGAGCACACCTACTATACGACGAGTAGACTCGACTCTGCGCATACATGAGTCGATGTCATCGACCCAGACACCACACCAAGCGCAAACGATTCATTCAGGAGAGCATTCTCACACGTCGCAGATTATCCCAATGAAATGTTTGTTTCATTCAAGTGTACCCCACTGGAACAGGTTATGGTTATACATCAAACCTCGTACCGCTCTGTACCCTCTCGGGTACGGAGTTACGTGAGGTTTTTTTTCCTTGGGACCCGACGGCGGGTGGTTCTGTGGCTCTCCGTGCAATTGTTGCCGTCGCACAACCCGAAGTTCCATTGGCACGATGAAGGTCCGTTCGTCCGTCAAGCGCATCTGCGATGGCTGCAAGGTCGTGCGGCGGCGAGGAAAAGTGTACGTGATCTGCGACCGCTCGCCCAAGCACAAGCAGCGTCAGGGTTTCCACACGAGCTGCGCGTGCTGCGCCGCCACGAGCGCACCGGTCGCCGTGGCCGACGCCGCCGCCGGCGTCACGCCCAACGCCGCGTTCGCGAGCATGATGAAGGAGCTGCAGTTCCCTGGCCTCGCGCCATTCAAGGCCTTCCGCGACGCGACCCTCCAGATCCCCAAGGTCTAGATCCCGCACAGGCCAAGCGATAGAGAAGAAGAGCGATCACAACGATCTCCCCACGTAGGTAACTTTCGAGGATTGTAACTCTTTTGTGTTGCAAGACTGCGATCTGTTGCATGGCGGTTGTCTCTCCTCTCGCTGTCTCTCTCTCTCTTCATATCCGCTTCCACAGCCGCATTGGCATGCTGACCGCAGCGTGCGTTGCCTTGATCGTTCCGGGCATTAGCTTTCGTTGCGTTACGAACCTCCGACGCCTGAAATGTCATGTGGTTCCTATCGTCACACGATGGTTCAGTACGGTCCACGTGACAGTCACCGGATGCATGCAACTTTTGGATTCCTCCCCCACATCTCACGCCACTCGCTCTCCGCCTGTCCGCCTGCGGCCCCCTCCCACCAGAACCACCGTGGATATCCCACCACACAGCCCACGCCATGCTGTCCCCCGTCCGCGTGATCTCACTGCTGGCGCTGCTGCTGGCCGGCCACGTCGACGCGCGCAGTCTCGCGACGTACTATGTGCCCGAACCCGACCGCTCCGAGCACAAGCCCGTGATGACGCAGCTCGCGGGGCTGGGCATCGAGCGGTACGTTCCCTCGGGGGACGCCTCGCCGTCGTGGTCGCAGGTGGGCGCCCATCAGGCGGACATTGATCTCGTCTGGAGTGCCGACGCCGCGGCGCCGCCGCTGGACACGATCAAGTTTGCCGCGACGGCTCGCACCAAGATCAACCGCGTGCCCGGCACGGACGCGCGGCTCACCAATAACGACGCGTTCTACCAGCACATCGTCGAAAACCAACGCAAGAAGGAGTCGTTCTTTTTCAATTTCGTGCCGCGCCATCTCGTGCTCCCCCGCGACCAGGCCGAGATGCCCAAGGCGTTTGCCGAGGTGAAGAAGCGCGTCGAGAACAACCTCAAGGTCGAGGAGGACGCGTTCATTTACCAGCGCTTCCTCGTACGTGACAAACCCGCGAACGGCAACGAAGAGGCACTCCAGCCAGCGGCCGTGATTACGAGCAACGAGGAGCTGCTCGCGATCACGAATGCGAACCACCAGGGCAAGGACGTCGAGGTCACGCAGTACATCGAGCCGTACCTCATTGACGGCCACAAATTCCAGCTGGGTTTCTATGTCGTCATCACATCCGTGGACCCACTGCGAATCTACTACTATGGCCACCCGCAGATCAAGATCGCCAAGACGGCGTACCCCACGCGACTCAAGAAGGACACCGACCGAGCGGCGTACAACTTTAAGGACTTTATCGCACCATGGGATTTCCCAGACCTGCAAACGCTCTACTACGAGTTCCCGTCCGCAGAGCGGCCAGGCACCAACTCGTGGAATGTGATCAAGCGGTACATGATGCTCCACGGACTCGACACGACGCGGTTACAGAAGGAAATCGATGCCGTGATTGCCACATCGATTATCAGCAGCCGCGGGTTTTTCCAGTCCAAGATCCACAAGCTTCAGCGTGCGACCGCACAGGGCGATGCCGACCACTCCGACCTCGAGGAGACCTTCTTTGAACTACTGCGATACGACCTCGAGGTGGACGACATGGGCAAGCCATGGCTCACGCGCATCCACTCGAACCCGTCGATGGTACCGCACTCGACGGTCTTTGGTACAGACGAAGGCATCAAGAATAAGCTGCTGTTTGATCTGTTCAACCTCGTTGGCGTACATCCGCAGGCTAAGCCGTCGTTCGACAAGGCGTTCGTACCGGCGGATTCAACGTACTGCTCGGCCAAGTGCCTGGACGACAGCCGTGTGTGGGACACGACGTGTTGGTCGTGCCCCGGCGGCTTTGCGCCGTATGTAGCGCGCCGTTTGTTCGATGCGAAGAACGAGTACGCGCGCCGCGGCGATTTCAAGCTCGTGTTCCCATCGATGGACCAGGATTTCACCAAGTTCCTGGATAACACCTTGTCGGAGCACGACACGGCGTTCAATCGCTACATCAAGAGCCTCTCGGCAGCGTACGCTGACAAGCAGGATGGACCTGTTTTCGACAATGTGCTCACGTGTTCGTACCGCGAGCACTGCAGTGGGAACGGTGACTGCGTGAACGGCAAGTGCGTCTGCGACAACGACTATGAAGGCGCCACATGTTACATCCCCAAGGACGTCAACCGCGAGAAGCGCCTGAAGGAAGAGCGTGCCGCGGCCGAAGCGCGCGCCAAGGAATCGTGGATGGGCAATCTATGGAACCGCAACACTGGTGCCGGCGTCGGTGCGGCCCGTGGCGAGGGAGCTGGAGGCGTCGCGGCCGCGAAAGCCGTGCAGACGCCGAGCCAACCGACGGGCTCCGTCTCTGGTGGTGGGCTCTTCTTTGGCGCACTGTTTGTCGGCATCTTTGCGTTCGGCGCGTACCAGATCTACGTCACCAACTACGGTGGCGGCGCCGCGCCCGTCAAGAGCAAGTAGGATCAGCATGTGCATGCATGTTCGAAAAAAATAAAGAAGCCCACGTGTTATGTGTTATAAACCGCGTTCGTAACATTCCGTTTTAGTGACTTTTGTCTTCCGAGTGCCATCCGCGTGGCTCTGACCCGGAATTGGCCTGAACCGGGAAGCATGGAGCCGTCACGGGTGGTGTCGCTGCCGGTGTTCGCGCTGCTGCAGGAGAACGTCTCGCTGCTGACGATCGAGATCATCTGTCTGCTCGCGTCCTTTCTGCTGCTGCTCCACATCCACTCGTCGGGTCTGCGCAACGCCACGCTCTTCGCGGCCGCGGCCGTGCAGCTGCTCGCGATGGAGCTGCTCTTCTTTGGCGCCAAGCGCTGGCACGCGCAGTCACTGGTGCGTGACCCCCCCTCAGCATCGAGAGGTGTCGCACCTAATGGAGATGTTGACGATTTGGTCCGTGGTGGTCTGATGCAGATCATGCTCCTTCCGGAGCGGCTACCGCTTTTTACGATCATCGTGCAAGCCCACATGTACTACATGTACGTCTCTACTTTATCGCATGGACTTGACGAGCGACTGACGTTTTGCGATACGATCCACAGCGCGTTTGTAGCGACATCCCGGCTGCGGATAGACAACTTCTTGCAGCCGTTTGCGATGGGCTGCTTGGCCATTTTGCTGCTACTGCCGTTCGAGATCTTTGGCGCCAAGTTCCTGTGGTGGACGTGGCACGACACAGATCCGCTGCTGGCCGACCGCATCTATGGCGTACCGTTCCACGTGCTGTTCCACCACTTTTTCCTTGCGTTTGCGTTTGTCACGGGCCACCACATCTTCCGATGGTACGATATCGTTCTTTTCATTCTTCTCACCCCCAAAACTCACCACCATCCGACTGCAATAGGACGGTGCTGGATGGCGACTACTACGAAGAACAAAACTGGAAGATCGAGTGGAGCTACGTGCTGTTTATCCCAACGATGGCGACCATGTTCGGCGTCGTGCTCCTCATCCTTTTCTACCACGTGTTCACAGATCTCATCCGCGTGCACACGCAGGTACAGTGTGGCCTGCACACTATTGAGTTCTGCTGTCGCGTGCTGACCACCCTTTACATGCTATGCTCGCAGACGTGCTTTGTGCTATTGATGATGCTCAGTTTGATTGTGTTCTGGATGGCGGACCGCGAGCGTGAGGAGTCGTACGTCGTGCAACTTCTCGCACCGGTCGACGCGTACGACAGCGACTGGTTGTACCCGTGCATCGACCACGCCGTGAACCAGATGATCTTTGTCTACTCGCTCATTATCATGGTGCTCATCAGTTGCATCGACCCGTCATCGATTGTGTCGCTCGGTCACCACCAGGCACTGGGCAACTGCGTGGAAGAGGAAGAGTTCCGATCCCTGCTCGGTCTGCGGCACGTGCGCAAGAAGTATCTCTGCGTGCACGAGTACGAGGAGGAGTTCAACCTCTGCAACTACCCAATCACTCAGGTATGCAACGACCGTGTTAGATATGGATGGGAAGGTGGGACTGACGTAGACCGTGACTGAATAGCTCAATTACGAGGAGACCTGGTACATGATCTGCGGCCGCGGCTACAACGACTTCGTCTCGTACTTCACCGTGATCCTCGCGCTCGTGTTCTTCACGAATCTGCTCTTTTATCAGATCCTCAAGCGTCCCAGCAACGCACGCCGCGTCTCGTTCCAGCGCAAGCACCTGTAGCAATGTGCTATCTGTTGTGAAGCCATGTTGCGTCAGGTCAAATAGTGACACTCTCGAAGTCACTATAGCGAGGCAATATGCGCTGACGTTGTGAAACCACCCAAAGACCCTGATCCATGCAACGCATTTCTGCAGAAACGGGAACATGGCACCTTTTGATTGGTTTAAACTATCTCCTAAACGTACATTGATTGGATGATAATCGAATGTGCTGAAGTAAAGGTTACGTTTGTCTGGCTCGTTCGGGTCTGGGGACCTCTCTTGTCTCCTGGGTGTGTGAGATCGTGCTGTCGTGGCGTTCGCCTTCGCCCCGCCGGCCACTTCAGCAAGAGCAGCCCGGTCGACGTTCTCCCATTGCCTGCGTCATGTCGGCCCATCAAATGGCGGTCGAGACCCAGCAGGAGCTGCGGCGGCTCCCCGGCAACAACGTACGTCGGACCGCCAAGGACCTAACCATCTTCTTCATCACCGAGGACTAACCACGCTGGGCATGCCTCCAGCGATGCGTCGATTGCGACGCGCCGTACCCGCAATGGGCCACGGTCTCGTACGGCACGTTCATGTGTCTCGAGTGCTCGGGTCGCCACCGCGGCCTCGGCGTCCACATCTCGTTCGTGCGGTCCGTGACCATGGACTCGTGGACCGACAAGCAGATCCTTCAAATGCAGGTACGACACGACCGACC
>JAADVY010001079.1:0-10280 GCA_023336035.1 Pythium plurisporium
GAGAAGGACAAGATGCTGCGTGGCGAGCTCTACTTGGGCAACGCACCGGAGCTCATCGAGCTGCGGCGTGTCGCGCGCACGCACGTGCAGCAGCTCAACGCGTCGTCGGCCCACACACGTGAGGCCACGGCGATCATGCAGCAGCTCTTTGGCTCGCTCGGTCAAGACGTTGTGATCGAGCCGCCGTTCCGGTGCGACTACGGCACGCACATCCATCTCGCCGACGGCGTGTACATGAACTTTAACTGCGTGCTGCTTGACGTGTGCGAGATCCGTATCGGCGCGCGCACCATGTTTGGTCCCGGCGTGCAACTGTACACAGCGAGCCATCCGCTGGACCGCAAGACGCGCGCGAGCGGACTCGAGAACGGCCGTCCGATCACGATCGGCGAGGACGTGTGGGTCGGCGGCAACGCCGTGATCTTGCCCGGCGTGACCATCGGCGACGGCGCCGTGATCGGCGCGGGCAGTGTCGTGACCAAGGACGTGCCGCCCATGACCGTCTACGCCGGGAACCCGGCCAAGTTCATCAAGCGCATCCCGCCCTCGGAGGAATGAGCCCGCCGTAGATGAAAAGGAACTAATGTGGAAGAATGGATACATGGACGAACGACGAGTGCCTCTCTCTCAGTACTGCCAGGGAGGCTCATGGATACACTACATGCATTGCCCTCCCCTCCTCCGGCGGTGGTGCTCTTGGCCCCCGTGGGCGTGATCGTGGGCGTGCGTGTGCGTGTGGTTGACGCCCGAGCTTCAACCTGAACCTGCGCAACCACATGGGGGGGGAGAGACCACCACCGGCGGCCGATCATTGGTCCCTTGGATCGTGATCGGCACAGCCAATGACAGACGGACAAGTCACACGCGACGAATGTTTTGTCCCTCTTGCCTCACAAGATCTGCTCTGAGGGATAGCAGTTATTACCCAACCTACCCACCAGTCCACACATCCGTCGACAATGCCGACCGAGAAGGAGAAGATGCTGCGAGGCGAGCTCTACACCGTCGACGCCGAGCTCGTCGAGGGGCTCAAGCGCGCGCGACGTCTCACGAACCAGTTCAACGACACGCCCGCGTTCACGCCCGAGGGCCCCGCGCTCCTCAAAGAGCTCTTCGGAGCGATGGGCAACGGCGTGACCATCCGTGCGCCGTTCCGCTGCGACTACGGCGCCAACATTTACCTCGGCGACAACGTGTACATGAATTTTGAGTGTCTCATCCTTGACGTCTGCGAAGTCCGCATCGGCGCACGCACCATGTTCGGTCCGGGCGTGCACATCTACACGGCGACGCACCCGACGGACCCCGTGCTGCGCGCCACGGGCGTCGAGAGCGGCAAGCCCGTGACGATCGAGGAGGACGTGTGGATCGGCGGCCGCGCCGTGATCGTGCCCGGCGTGACGATCGGCAAGGGCGCGATCGTCGCAGCTGGCAGCGTCGTGACCAAAGACGTCGCGCCGATGACGATTGTCGGCGGGAACCCAGCCAAGTTCATCAAGGTGGTGGAGCAAGGCGACACCCCCAAAGAAGATCCATGAGATGTGTGCCAAACCAGATCCCAACGTTACAAACCATTCGAGTAACATCTGAGTAGAATGTTCGTAACGAATCTGAGTCGTGCGTTTGCGTCATCGCGGCCTCTGTTCCGCTTCTGTGGAAAGGGGGCTTGTATTCGAAGTCGTTGAGTGAGCACAAACTGTCCCGGCGTTGTGCTCGTATCTCCTCGTCGCGTTGATGCTGGTTCAGTCTCACTTCTGATTGGATCCGCTGATAGCCAATCAAACCGCCTTATTCCCGCCCTGTCATCGACTGCAGCCATGTCCATTGGCCCCCCCGCAACGGCGACGTTCCGCTTCTATGGGGCCGCTCTCTCCCTCCCCGTCCACCCGCCGCGTTGTCCATCCGCCACAGTCGATCTCGCCGGCTTCCCCCCACTCATCTCTTCTCCATGGCGCCTGCGGTCTCCCCGGCGGGCTCGCTTCGCAGCAAGACCCACCTCCGCCCCAAGGCGTTGGTCGTGGCCAAGCCGTCGTCGCCGACCTCCGACACGGACAGCGTCTCGTCCTCCTCGCTTTCGGCCGAGGACGACACGCTCTCGACGCTCTCGGCCGCGCAATGGGCCGCCTACCGCCAGCTCCCGCGCGTCGAGGCGTTCACTTCGGGCGCCGACGCCGTGCTTCGCGTCGCGGGGAATGTCAGCGAGAGCGTGTTCGTCTACCCGCTGCTCACGTCGTCTGTGGACGACGATGCGACGCAGCTGCGTGCGCGCGTGACCAAGCTCGAGATCCGCGCCGGTGCGGCCGACGCCGTCCGCGGTGCGCTCGCCGTGGGCGCCAGCGCCGCAGCGCTTGTGCCCTCGCAGACGCTGCCGTTGTTCCTGCCCAACCTTTTCCACATCGCGCAGAGCCGGTCGCCGGCCGTGTTCCACGTCGCGTGTGAGGCCATCCGGCCGGACCTCGCGGTCGGTTCTTCCTACGAAGCCATCTACGCGCTGCAGCACGCCGGTGCGCTGCTGCTCAACTCGGCCAACCCGCAGGAGCTCCATGATCTCGCGGTCGTCGCCCACGTCGCGGCGCTGCGGCTCAACAAGCTGCTCGTGCACTTTTACGACGGCTCGCGGGTCGCGCGGGAGCTCTCCAAGCTGCAGCTGCTCGCACCATCGGCACTCAAGACGCTCGCGGAAGTCGAGCAGCAGGCCGCGCGTGCCGTGCCCGTGGACGCCCACGACGTGGCCGAGCACGTGCAGCTCGTGATGGACGATCTCTTCCAGGTGCTGCAGAAGCAGTACAAGGTGTACGAGTACTACGGTGCGCCGGACGCCGAGTTTGTTGTCGTGGTCATGGGCGAGGCCACGGCCGCGATCCAGGAGGCCGTCGCGTACGAGCAGATGCTCGGCGTCAAGGTCGGCGTCGTGCAAGTGCGCCTGCTTCTCCCGTGGTCGCACGCGCTCTTCGCGGCCGCGCTGCCGGCCACGGTCCAGCGGGTCGCCGTGCTCGAGAACATCTCGACCGGTGCGTTCGCGTTCCAGCGTGGCCTGCTCACGCAGAACGTGCAGGTTTTTTTCCACTCGGCCCACTGGACCGCGGCCCATGCGCCGGTCGTGGTCACGGGCATTTACGGTGGCGTGTTCCGCAACTTTGGCTTCTCGCTGGGCATGGGCCGCGCCGTGTTCGCGCACCTCGCGGGTTCGACCACGCGCCGCTCGTTCGTGGTCGCCAAGTCGGAGGCGCTGTACGAGTCGGCGTTGGAGACCGCGAGCGTGTTCCCGCAGCTCGACGTCGTGTACGGTGCTCCGTTTGAGCTCGAGGGCTTTGACGCGTACACCAAGCAGTACCTCTTCTGGGGCTTTGACGAAGACGGCCAGCGCGGCGACGATCTCGAGACCAACTACGCCACGACGCTGCAGCTGCTGAACCGCAACCCGTCCACGCAGGTGAACGCGGTCGTGAACCACAGCGCACCGACGCCGAACGTCGCGCGCTCGGTCTCGACGCTTGAGGTGCGTGTGTCGCTCGCCGGGCGTGTGGCGGCCGGTCTCCAGCAGGGGATTGAGCAGGCCGACGTGACGGTCGTGACCCGTGCGGCGCTGCTCAAGGACTTTGACGTCGTGGCCAATGTCAAGCCCCACGGTACGCTGCTCGTGCACACCAACTGGAAGACGATCGACGACGTGGACGAGTCGGCGGCGTTCAAGGCACAGCTCGCGGCCAAGAACGCGCAGCTGTTGGTCGTGGACTTGGAGGAGCTCCAGAAGCGTGTGGAGAGCGACGCGATCGCGAGCGTCGCGCCGCAGGTCGCGTTCCTCAAGGCCGCCGGTCTCTTTGACGAGCGCGTCGTGTACGCGCTGCTCGCGAGCCAGTTCGCGGCGGAGCAGCACGCGACGCTGCGTGCGTTCGTGTCGGCTGTGTGGGGCGACGTCGTGAGCATCGTGTACCCGCTCGCCGAGTGGCTGCCGCGCTCGTCCCGGAGCGACGACGGCGAAGAGGACGCGGCCGAGCCGACGCTGCCGACGCTCGCGTCGATCGAGCCCAGCAAGATCTCGCACTCGGTCGTGAGTGCCAAACCGCTGGGCAAGCGTGCGCGCCACGTGTCCAAGGACACGCAGACCGCGTGGAAGATGGTGTTCCAGGACGCGTTCGCCGCGCGGCAGGGCGTGCGCGACCACGTGACCGATATCGTCAAGGTGACCAAGTGGGAGCGGCTCACGCCCGAGGACTACTCGCGGAATGTGTTCCACATCGAGATGGACATCAAGAACACGGCCATCAAGTACAACATTGGCGAGGCGCTCGCGGTGTTTGCGCACAACAACGAAAAGGACGTGCTCACGTTCCTGCGCTCGTACGATGTGGAGCCGGAGGCGCTCGTGACGCTGCCCGTCGCGGTCAAGGCCAAGAAGGGCGTGGTCGCCGCGCCGCTCGAGGAGACGCTCACGTACTTTCAGCTCTTCAGCCAGGTGCTCGACATTTTTGGTCGTCCGTCCAAGAAGTTTTACGAGGCGCTCGCGGCGCGTGCGACCGACGAGAAGCACAAGGAGATCCTCACGCAGCTGCTCGACGCCGAGGGCAAAGACGAGTACAAGCGCCGTGTGGACGAGACGCTCACGTTCGCGGACCTGCTCGACGAGTTCCCGTCGGCGCGTCCGACCATGGACGAGCTCGTCAGGCTCGTGCCGCGCATCAAGCCGCGCCACTACTCGATCGCGTCGAGCATGAAGATGAACCCGACGAGCGTGCACTTGCTGATCGTCGTCCACGACTGGACCACGCCCAGCGGCAAGTACCGCATCGGCCAGGCCACCGACTTCCTCAAGGACGTGCAGCCCGGCCAGGAGCTGTCGGTCTCGGTCTGCTCGTCCGTGATGAAGCTGCCCGTGAACCCGGAGGACCCGATCATCATGGCCGGTCTCGGTACCGGCATGGCGCCGTTCCGCGCGTTCATCCAAGAGCGCGCGTTCCTCAAGGCCAAGGGAATCAAGGTCGGCCCCGTCGCGCTCTACTTTGGCTCGCGCAGCAAAGCGCAGGAGTTTCTCTACGGCGACGAGCTCGAGCAGTACGAGCGCGAGGGTTTGCTCACGCACTTGCGCTGCGCGTTCTCCCGGGACCAAGCGCACAAGATCTACATCCAGGACCGCATCGCCGAGGACAAGGAGATCTTGGGCGACTACTTGCTCAACAAGAACGGCCACTTTTACTTGTGTGGCCCCACGTGGCCCGTGGCCGACGTGCGCGAGGCACTCATCACCTCGCTCATGCACGAAGGCCAGATGGACCGCAAGCACGCCAACGCCTACATTGAGCGCATGCGTGAGGAAGGCCGCTACGTGCTCGAGGTGTACTAAGCCAGCAGCAATCGTAGGATAGATAGCACGTGGCATAATGGATGTGTTACTTTCTTGTTGGAAATCGATGTCTCATACGGCTGCTGTGGATTGGAGCTGCGCCTCGGCGCGGGCAAAGACAGTCGCGAACGGCTCGTGTAAGGGCCGCGATGGCCCGTGGCCTTCCACGACGATTTCGTAATCGGGATGGTGGATCTTGTTGGCGACTTCTGTGAGGAGCTGATATACCATACAAACACCAAGTCAACACGTAGAAAGTACAGCAGGACGAATCTCGCAAGAACGTACTGTGGGTAATTGCTGGAGCTTTTCGTCGCGGTAGGCGTTGTACTCGCGCTCGCTCTGGATCAAGTGGCGGTACCGCTCAAAGCACGTGATCCCCTGCGCTTTGCCGAGCAGCTCCCCGGGCTCGTAGGCGACGCCATCGTCGTCGTCATCGTCATCCTCTTCGGAACTGTCCTCCCACAGTTTGAGTGCATCCTGCCACGTGGGTAGTCGAGGCCGCGTGCGTGAACCTTTCGCGCCGTCCGCTGGTACATCACTCTCTTCGTCGTCGCTCTCGCTATCCGACAGGCACGGCACGTCGTCGGCGTGTGTACTCATCGGTGGCACGAACCCGTCACTCGCGTCCCAGACACCGCGATACAAAGCCATCCCATCCACTGCGTGGCTCGCGGACGATTCGTCTGGCTGCCCACACAGCAATAGCGGCTGGACGCCACGCGCGCGTTCCGTTCGTGGCTGGTACCGATCGTGCATCTGTAGCAGTCCCGTGCGCAGACTGCGAAGACTTCTCGTGCCAATTCCCGTGTCGAGTTCCAATCCCCAGTGGCGTGGTGTCGAGCGGAACACCCGCTGAGGACGTAGCGGGAAACTCACCAGCGTCTCGCGCGTGGAATTGATGCGTACAAGCGGTCGCACGGCCGCACTGGGCCGTAGAAACACGTCTCTGGGGAGCATCTCGAGCGTGCTGCGTATGCGTAGCTCCTGCGGCGGCAAGTACGACGACGACGGTTCGGTCTCGAGGACGCCGTCGACGGCGAGGCTGCACTCGTCCAGCGCCCCGTGGCGCAGCGCGCGCGTGTTCTCCAGCGGCATGTACGTCGGAAGCGGCGGCAACTCGAGCGGCTCGTGGCCGGCAACGAGCGCCTCGTCCCGCTCCCGCAACGGGAAGAACTTGAACGGATCGCTCTGCAAGTCCCAGTCACCGGGCGCCAGCGGGATCAGTTCCCGCGTGCGGTGGTCCTTCTCCTCAACCATTGGGAAGCTCTCCAAGTAGATGCTCGCCATCCCCTCCGTCGTCGAGCTGTGAGAGGCCAGCTTGGTCGCGTGCGTTTGTTGCTGCGCAGGGGATCCTGAGGATCCACCGCCGTTCGCCAGCGCCTGCCACTCGCGTGCGACTTGGTCGCGCACTTGTTCCCGTGTGCGTGCGTTGCCGAGCCACTTGTGGAGCTTGTCGAGTCGCGACTGCGCGCGGTTGCGGATAATCACCGTGGAAATCGCCCGCACGAGCCGCTGCACGACGCGCTTGCGGCGGTCCCACAGGTCGTTCTTGTAGCTCTTAAAGTCGGGCGTGATCGCCGGATGGAACTGCGCGGGGAGCATGCCACGGGGCGGGTACGGCATCTCGGGCGTCGGCTGCGTGAACATGTGGAACGCCGAGGTGGTAACGGCGTGCCGAAGCCTCTCGCGCTCGCGTCGTGCGAGTTCGCGTGCGTTCAGCTCGCGCATTTGCTGCACGATCTCGAGCTGCTCGGGCGTGAGCAGTTCCTGGCCGAGACGGATCGTGTGGCTCTGGAACTCGAGCTCCTTCTCGATTGTCTCGATCTCGGAGAGCTCCTGGAGGAAAAACATCTCGCGGATCTGGCGACTCACGCCGGCACGCTGGATCGCAGAAGCCTCTTCACGAAGCAGCACGTGGAAGTTGAGCACGGCTGGCGAGACCACTTCGTCCTCCTGGTTGGTGGCATCGTTGTCCGTGTAGACGACGGCGAGCTTGGCCTGCTCGTCCTTTTGCTGCTGCCGCATCGCACGGTTCGCGTCGATTGCCTTCTTGAGATCCTTGGGCTTGAGCTTGCCGGGCTGCTGCGTGAGCACAAAGTTGACGCTCGCCGTGCTCGACAGATCCTCGGGGATCTCGATGCCGTTCACAATCTGGCGTTTCGCGTCGTCGCCTGTTCGTTTGGTTTGCTTGGAGGGAGACTTGGGTGGCCGCGACGGCGACGGCTTGGGTTGTGCGTGGGGACTCGCTGGTGTGGTGGTGTCTCCTGTGCGGGGTCGTTGGCTCCGCTTGGTTGGTGATGACGACGCTCCCGTGGCAGCGGATGCTTCGGCAGAGAGATCACTTGCTGACGATCCCGTGAGCGAGCACCGCAGCGGCTGGAAGCCGAGTTGTGCCACGTGGAGCTCCACCTCGGCACTCGCGGTCGCGAACAACAGCGGCTTGAACTCGAATTCGATCCTTGCTGAGCCGTTCGCCGGGATCGCGCCGCGCAGTGGGAACACGGTGAACGCTGCGTGGGGCTTGACCACACGTAGCTCAAACTCAAACTCGATGGGCACCGAGCACGCCAAGTCCACGTGGCGGCGGACCGTGGTCTCCAGGGGCACGGCGCCAAAGTCCATCCGCGTCGGGAACTCGACGCGGTTCACGACTGGGTACGCGTGGAGCGGCACGAGCAGCTTGCCCAGCAGCGCTACGTCGGCGTTGGACGCGTACGCCACTTGCTCGCACTTGACCTGCACGCAGTCGTAGTAGTACTGGTACGCTCCTGGCTTGAACGTGATGAGCAGCTCCTCGTCGAGGCCCGGACTCAAGAACGGCTTGCGTGGCTGTGGGAAGCTGGCTCGGAAGACGCCATTGGACTGGCAAGGGAGTGTGTATTGGAGCCGCACGGGCTTGGCGCTGTTGTTGTGGACGAGCAGGCGCTGCGTGTACGCTGACGAGTCGAGCGTGAAGCCACTGAAATGCACACTCGCGGGCTGTGCGTAGAGCATGCTGCGACTATCGGAAGGGGCCAGTGGCGTTGAGCCTGAGCGGCTCGGTGGACGTGGGCGCGTGCTGCTCATACTGAGGGAGAGAGAGAGAGAGACGGATTTGCCGCAAGCGGATCGCGTCGATCGGCGACCTTTCAAGCTCGCATGCAATCCACTGATATAGATGAAATATATTGGCAATATTTTCTTGCTCTGTCCAACCTGCGAGTTGTCGTGGACGGGAGCACAGACCGTTCTACGCCCCCACCACGATGCCCGTGCTCATCGCGAGCCAGACCTGGAAGCCGAGACCGACGACCCAGAGCAACGTGGTATAAAACTCGCTGTCCACTTGGCTCAGCGCCTGGATCTTGTCCTCGACGGCGGTTTCGTCGGCTGCGTACGTGTGGAGGAGCGTCTCGGACGCGGCCACCAGCGACTGGAACGTGGTCGTGTCCGTCGGGATCGGCTGCACCATCGACGCATCGAGACGAAAACGTGGTGTCTGCTGGTGAAACACGCGTGCGACGTCGGCGGGGATCTCGACAAGTGCATCGTCTCGCTCACTGAGCTGCGGCACCTCGGGCAGCACAAAGATGTAGGGCGTCGCGAACGCGCCGCTGCACAGACTCGCCGTCACGCTTTTGAGCTCGGCGCCGCCTCGCGTCAACAGCTCGTACTGCTTGCGCTGCACGTTGTTGATGAGGATCGCAAACGGGACGTGCGGGGCCGCGATGGAATCCAAAATCGTGGTGATCGAGGCGACGTCCTCGGGCGTCGCGCGGCCGTTGCGAAGCGTGACCACGAAAAACAACTTGCACGGTCCGCCCGCCGCGAGTCCAAGTGCCTTGGTGATCTCGGTGGCGGCCGTCGCGCGAAGCGCCGTGTCGGCGAGGCCCGGCGTGTCGATCAGCAGGAGACCGTCGTGTTCGAATGCCTGGGTTTGCACGGTTTTACCCGAGCCGAAGCTGAGCCCCGCGGCGAACACGGGCGTGCGCGCGATGCAGTTGGCGATCGTACTCTTCCCCGAGCCGGGGTTCCCCAGAAACACCCAGCGCTCCACACTTGCGTCCGTCGTGAGCGACTGGCTCGTGCCCATGATGAAAATTTAGAATGAATCTACACGCCGCCCGGGCCGCCGCACCGCTATGAAAGACCCAGGACGAGTGGCGTCCGGAATGTGCGATGGCATTTGCTCCTCCATGGTTGATAAAAGGGCTGCCAGTGGCGAGATGTGCTGGCTCCACGGCGACGGATCCGCTTTCGTTTTATTTTTTTGCAACAGCAACCCACAGGCTTGCGTCGACTGTACACTGTGGTGGTCAGCACGTCACGTCGTACTGCCCATATCTCGATGCAGGATCGATAGAAGTTGGCACGCATGATGCTACCGTACTTTGCGGAAGAGCGCTCCTGCCCCGTGGGCTCACGAAACGCATCGCAAATTGAATCTCCACCGAACCGGAAGAACAGACAGTTGTAGTCTAGCATTCGAGCACCTCCCAACCAACCGTAGCTACTGTAGTATGCAACCTATTTGTCCACGCGTGCGTTGGTATCGCACGCATCCCCTCGCAACCCACGAATACACACTCATCCGTGGCCGTCAAACCGCACCGCCTTCCCGATCGTGGTGTCAACGAGAGAAATAGAAGGTCCCACCGGTATCCGAAATGTCCGTGGGCCAGGCCGCTGGAGGTTCTTCTTAAATCCCGACCGGGCTCATCATGAGCTTCCTTCGTGAGCCGACCGAGGGTACGCAGAGGGTATTATCGTGCATGGCAGTGGATTTGCATCGTGAGCGGCTGCTCATATCGATGTCGGTCCTGGCCAAGGGGCTTGCTTCCGTGGGCTTCCAACCTCTGTCCTGCGAGGGCAGCGTGATACACCTGTATCTCCGAGGCCCTCTTCTGTCCAGTTGTGGGAGGAGTCGTGCCAGGGGTAATACCATCTTTCGTGTAGA
>JAADVY010001080.1:0-10277 GCA_023336035.1 Pythium plurisporium
CATGCTCTTCCGCCGCATCTCGTCCGCGCTGCTGCCGCGTGCGCCGCGTCTCGCGTCCGCTGCTCGTCTCCAGTCCACACAGGCGGCCGGCACGACGCTCACCGTGCCCGGGCTCTCGGGCGAGATCCGCACGGACTGGACCTACGACGAGGTCAAGGCCATTTTCGACCAGCCGCTGCTTGAGCTCGTGTACAAGGCCGCGACCGTGCACCGTATGCACTTTGACCCGCGCGAGGTGCAGCAGTGCACGCTGCTCTCGATCAAGACGGGCGGCTGCACAGAGGACTGCAAGTACTGCTCGCAGTCGGTGCGCCACAAGACGTTTGTCAAGCCCGAGCCGACCAAGAAGGTGGAGGAAGTGCTCGAGATGGCGCGCCGTGCCAAGGCCGCCGGTAGCACGCGCTTTTGCATGGGCTCGGCGTGGCGAGAAGTGGGCAAGAAGAACGCGTTCAAGCACATTCTGACCATGGTGCAGGAGATCAACGCCATGGAGATGGAGGTGTGCTGCACACTTGGCATGCTCACGGAGGAGCAGGCCGTGCAGCTCAAGGAGGCCGGGCTCACGGCCTACAACCACAACTTGGACACGAGCCGTGACCATTACGCCAAGATCATCACCACGCGCACGTACGACGATCGTCTGCGCACGATCGACAACGTCCGCAAGGCCGGCATCAAGGTGTGCTGCGGTGGTATTCTCGGTGTCGGTGAGCAGGAGCACGACCGCGTCGCGCTGCTCCACACGCTCGCGACCATGGAGCAGCACCCGGAGTCGGTGCCCGTGAACGCGCTCGTGTCGGTCGCCGGCACGCCGCTCGGCGAGGAGGACCTGACGCCCGTCACGGCCTTTGACATGGCCCGTGCGATCGCCACGGCGCGTATTCTCATGCCCAAGACCATGGTGCGTCTAAGTGCCGGTCGCATGTCGTTCACGGAGGCCGAGCAGGGTCTGCTCTTCATGGCCGGCGCCAACTCGATCTTCAATGGTGACAAGCTGCTTACAACCCAGAACCCGGCGTTCGACGAGGACAAGATGATGTTCGACCGCATGGGTCTTAAGGGCAAGCCCGCCCATCAGCCGCACAAGCAGTCGCCATACATCGTGCAGGTCACCCACTCGGAGCCGCGTGGCCCGAGTGTCGAGGAAGAGCGTTTGTTTGCGTAAAGCGGACGCGTTTTGGTTGTGTAGGGCAGAACTCAGGGCGTGGTGTTCGGCTCCGACAGTATAAAATAAAATGGTGGCGTATGAAGACTGATGTCGGTAGTGGGTGAATCGCTTTGGTGTGTACTGTAGAGGAGAAAATCAATCGCAATGAGCCACTCGTTCAGCGCTCCTTTGTCGATAAGTCTGGCAGCGACCCCAGCGGCACGATCGGCCGAGGCTCAACTCTGGCCACCGCGTTGAAGCTTCGCACCCGCAAGGTCACCGTCTCGTCGGCGTTTGAGCTGCCACTTGCGTGTCTATCCGTTCCGTTGAATGCAAACCCATTGTCTGTCACCAATCGTGCGTACCCAAGTTAATGATGCTTTTCTGTAAGTTTGTCATTGGCCCAGCATCGTAAACTTACTCTGATCGAAGTTGATGGCACCACTGGTGTCTGACACTGGGGCTGGCTGCACAATCGACTGTTCTGGGAGAACAATGTCACCGAGAGGTCGGGAGACACTTGTCTTCTGGCGACTAAGGTCCGGTAAAATCATATCTGGACTAGCACCAGGTTTTCCAGCGGGTCGAGAGGCATATTTCTCACGTAGGATATCCTCGCACGAGGGGAAGAGCTGCTGCTGGACAGTTGTGAGCGTGAAATCAGTCAACAGCGCGCAGATCGGCATCATGAAGAATAGATGCCAGTAGAGCGGCTCCTGGAACATCATGGCTGGTACACCGAACATATCGTAGCTGAGGAACGTCATGTTGGGGTATACAGCAAGGAAGAAGAAGTACAGCGCAATACTGAACCCCAACAACCAAAGGTGGTACTTGTTCCAACTGAGAGTCAACGTGATGACTTTGAGCTTCATCGTCAGCAGTAGAGCCGTGTAGAATATCGTACCACATACGTAGAGGCCGTGCGTCTTGTTGTGGCAAAGATAGCACGCCCAATAACAAATCATAGCATGCAGAACTGCATTCGCGATCGTCTGAGCGAAAATCTTCAGGTTCAAATCGCTGTCAAACTGGCCTGGACAGTACAGCTTGGGGAACTTCAGCACGGTGTCATCGGGGATATCTTCGTCGTACACACCAATAACAATGATCGGTGTGGCCAAGAAGAAGTTCCACCCAGCCATGACGAAACTCTCAAAGAGCGGAGCCCCGGACTGACCGTTGAAAAAGTTGAACAAGAACAAGCTGATCACGAGCGAGATGTTCTTGTAGAATGAGTACCTAATGACCTTGCAGACGCGCTTGTAGTTGTATCGGCCATGCACCAGTACTAGACGTTTCAAGAAGCGAAACTGAGCGATAGCATAATCACTCGCGTTCACTGCCTGAACACCCTCCTTGCCGCAGATCCCAACTCCAACGTGAGCTGTTTGGATCATGCTCACATCGTTGGCACCATCGCCAATAGCAAGCGTAATTGGTTTTGACGGACACCCCTTGCGCACAAGATTGACAATGTCAGCCTTTTGCGATGGACTGACACGGCACGCAATCAGCGCCTTGCACACGCTAGCAACGTCGAGCAGCTTGGCTGCAAGAACTCGACGTCGATTTGTAGCGTCTTCAGGCATTTGAGCGATAGCATCTTTCGATGGGAATATGTGTACGAGAGCCTTTCCGTCGCACACCATGGCAAGCTCTTCGGCGACCCGTTTGCTCTTGATGAGCTGCTGTATACCGGATGACCCGTGAAGCTCATTTATCTGGCGCTCCAAATCATCAATCTGCTCTTGGTTCACATACAGTAGCTTCATCTTGTCGTTAATGAGTCGACAAGCATGGCCAATATTGATGGCAGTTTCTTCGCGATCGCCCGTGAGAACCCAAATTTTGATACCAGCTTTTGCTAGATCGTGAATCGCTTGTGGCACACCCTCTTGAAGCTTGTCTTCAATCGCGGTGACGCCCACCAAATCCATGTCCTGCTCAATGGCTTCAGCTGCCGCATCCAGTTTCTCTTCTCTGTTCTGGAGCGAGGTGGCTGCATCCTGGTACTGTTCATTGTATGCAGCGTACTCCTGAGCAGATAGAACTCGACGGCCAAGGACCAGAGTGCGCAAACCTTCGCCAGCGAATGTTTTTAGGTGCTCATTCACTGCTCCCGTATACGCGTCAGTCTTCGAACGAGGGAGCATCATGTTGTCAGCGCCTTTGCAGTACAGCACATATTCGCCTTTCTCGTTCACAAACACAATCGACATGCGCTTCCTGGTCGAGTTGAACTCGTTGACGTTTAGTACAGTATACGTCTTCATCGCGGGTGGTGACTCGATCTTCCCAGTCACCGAATTTTTCGTCGCTATTTCCACTTTTGTCATCGGTGCTGGCTCAGTGAAGTTGTAGCCGAGGCATTTTGCTGCCTTCACAAGAGCCTCTTCGTCCGGAGACGATGCTCGGTAGGTCGTTACACCGGTTTTTCTGTCAACCTCTGGAATGACAGTGTGGCAGATTGATAGCAATGTCAGAAAATCTCGAATCATTTCTGCTTGTTTTCCGCCACTGGCGAGGTGTTGCAACAATCTTGGATCGTCAAAATTGATCAAGCGGTCGTGATGCACTTGAGCAGCAACTGGGTCACCAGCAACATTCGTCAAGTTTTTCAAGTTTTGGTTGGCTGGTACTCCATCCGTCCCTTCTACATTGAGTGCATCTCCAGAGCCTTTGCCACCACTACGCGCTTGCATCTCTGCGACTGCTCTCCCGATTTCAGTTGTTCCGTAGCCATACGCTATTCCACCGATCGAGCATTTCCGGAATTCCATGATGTTTCGAGTCAAAGTCCCGGTTTTGTCACTGAACACATATTCGATCTGACCCAGTTCTTCATTGAGATCGGACGTTCTGGAGATAGCCCGGAATCCTTCATCCATCATGTTGTCGTCCATGGTAATGTTTCGAGCCTGTATGACCTTGATGATATCCAGTGACACGTACAACGAGATTGGCACGAGGTTGTTGTACAGAATCAAAAAAGTGAAGAAGTTGACAATGAAGTCCCCAATCCCGTTCTTCTCAACAAACGGCAAGTACCACACGCGTTTGTGGTTCTTGGTGCTCCAGCTCGCGGCGACGATCGCACTGATTAGGCAAAGGGTGAACATGGTGGTGAAAATGAGGAGCATGCAATGATTTGCAGTCTGGTAGAGCTTGCTCTGCTTGGAAGGAGCTGCTCGCGAGTTTTGCAAAAGTTTTGTCTCCGACCCAGTGAAGATGATGAGGCCGACGATAAACGCGCAACTACGAAGCCCACAGCCACGAAGCATGATGTTCTCCGGTCCCAATGGTGTCGTTGATCCGTCATTTTCAAGCATGATGCGCCCTGTAAAGTTGTAGAGCTGGTTGTTTGGCTGTTCGTACTCAACACGGCCACGAATCTTGGTTGTGCCCGGGCACACGGTAGCCTCTTCGATCGGTCCCTGAGCCATAACAACGGGTCAGCGAGCGTGTGCGTGGCATTGATGCATTTGAGACCCACCGCGTTCAACTCTCTGTAGCCGATAAAATGAGCAGTCTGCTTCACAGCCGTTCGCCTCTTGAGATTCGTTTCACCGTCGAGGTTACTGGTCTCGATGAAGGACCGTCCCTCTTCTTCTGACGTGGCCAGAATAACAACATCGGCTGGCAGTTCTTCCTGGTTGCGAATCAACAGGATTTGGCCGACTTGCAGACTCTTCCATGTGACAGTCTCAACCTGCCCTTGTGCATTTACAATCTATGCGACAACAGTGTGTGCATGAGAACCAACACGGACACACTAAAGCAAGAACTCTCTCGCAATCACCAACATTGCATGTGCGATTGTTTTGCTTCTCATCAGCCGCATGGCGCTTCAAGTCTTCACTTCCTTGCTTAATCATCGTGACAATGAGCACAAAGACGAGCGGACCAGCGGTGGTGAACTTGTTTGTCGGCGACCACGGCGTCGCAAGCTAAAATACCTCAAGAACGTCAGTACTGATCCGCTGTTCATCTCGTCGGATTTCCCCACCTGCAGCAGCGAGATGAGCAAGAAGTACACATTCGCGACCACGCGAAAAAACTCAAAGATGGTTTTTGGAAGGAAGCTGAACGCAGAGCGCCATACCAGCAGCAGCATCAGCAAGACTGACGTCAACATGTCAGGAGAATTCGTCGTTCACGTACCTGATTGCCGTGTACTTGGACGTGACGATGATGTTCTCGGCGTACCGATGCGTCGTGATCAGTTCCTGGTTCTTGGTCGGATCATTGATGTAGGCAAGTCGCGGCGCTACGCCGTCGCTCGCATCGGCCGGCGCCGGCGGCGGCACCTCTCGGCCTTTTCCTCCAGCCGCTGGCGCCATGTCGGCCGACACGAATACGCGCGCGCTGCTAATGCTTGCAGGACTTCCCGTCGCGCGGGCGTCGATGTCGCTGGTCGCACCGTCGCCGCCGCACTATCTGTTCCAAAGGTCCCGAGCCGCTGCCTCCCTGAGCGGTCGTCCTTGGATGAGGGGAAGAAAACAGGGAGGATCGTAGGCCCACACGTGGCCGTTGAGCTGGGGAGGCGAGCATCCACGAAGGAGCCGCGTCGCTTGGAAGAGCCGTCTAAAAACAAACCGCGGCACGCCTCCTGGATGCAGACCCATCCGTGGTGGCTAATAGTAGGCAGAGGTTCACTTACACACAGGGAGATGCGTCAAGAGGCGAGGGAAACCTCCCGCATGAAACGGCCCATATTGAGGGAGGCACTCCCTTGACGGATTTCCCTTTTCGGGACGAGTTTCCCGCGCGCCAAAATTTGAACCAAACCAATGTGATTGGGTAAAATGGTAGCAATCAGAGTGATGGCTTACACACTCAAAAACGATTCTAGATTCTTGACTGGAACCTGGAACTTTGGCGGCAGCAGTCGATGGTTGGCGGAAGGCAAGGTATCGACAAGCACACGAGCGTGAGAGATAGACAGACCGGTCTTCGTGTGCTCTGTATTATCAACCCACCGACAGCGCATGATGGCACAAGTGGACGCAGAGGTGAAGGAGCTGCTGGTGCAGCATGAGTACCTGCAGCTCGTGGAGGTGGGCGAGGGCGAGCAGAAGCGCGTGCGTGTGCGCTGCGATCTCACGCAGCACGAAATGCTGCCGCGGAAAGACGCGATCGAGACCCATCTCAAAGGCAAGAAGTTCCTCAAGTCCAAGGAATGGTACTGCTACGACTACTCCAAGTACGAGCCGTACATCGTCGAGCACCGGCGCAAGCCCAAGAGTTTGTTCTGCAACGTTACCAACACGGTGCTGAACCGCATCCCGGCCGAGGTGGAGAAGCACGTGAATGGTAAAAAGTTCAAGCGACTGAAAGAGCACGTGTCGTTCACACGCCGGGACGGTGATGAGGCGGATGATGGTACTTTCGATGCGAATGCGTTCGAGTTCGAAAACCAGCAGCTCATTTATTCTGACCTGGAAGACGAAGACGACAGCACGCCGCCCTACAAGAAGACGAATGGCGAAGAGGATAGTGACGACGATGACGATGAGATGGAAGAGGACGACGAACTTGAGGAGGACGACGATGACAGCGAAGAAGATGACATGGCCGAGTTCTACCCGCAGGACGAAGACGACGAGAATGAACAAGACGAACACATCCGCGAGGCCGTGAAGCGACTGTCCGTCAAGAAGCGTAAGGCATCTGCTGACGAGAGCCACGACGAGGCCATGCCCGAGGCCTCCAGTTTGGCTGCCCCCAAGCCCAAGAAGCTGAAAGCGAATGGCACGGCCAAACCCAAGAGCACATCCAAGCCCAGCAAAGCCACCAAGAACCGCAAGTAAAAAGACTGACGAATATGCAACCCTGAACGCCTCCTTGCTCTAGCTGTTTGGTGTCTCCAATCCCTAAACTACGTTATGTACGTTGGGGGATGCAGTGACAGTGAACCCATTCTCTTGTTTCACAGCTTTGGCCCGAAACCCACCCTGTTCTGATGATGCAAACACATTCTCACCTTGTTGTGTTATCAGTTTGCCACGTTGAAGTGAAAGACAGTCAGTGTTAGAATTGTTCTGTCTCCCACAGTACGCACATGCGTTTCGCGTTCGGATCCGAAGGTCGCACGCCATCTTGACCGACATAGAGATACGCCTGGGAAAGAAGCCCGACAAAACAGAACCCGACTGCCTGCCTGGTTTCCCCCTTCTCAGTCGCCATTCTCCTTCTGACCTATCAATGACCGGCAGCACACGGTCCCGCGCGGGGCGCTCGTCGGCGCCGGCGTCCGCCTCGTCCTCTGCCTCGTCTATCGGCAGCCGCGGCGGTGGCGTCACGAGTCCGCCACAAAGTGGAGGCTCCCGCAGCGGCGGCGACTACCACCAGCCGCCACCGCCTACGACGCACCACACCGCCATGCGAGTAAGTGAGAGCGACGACGAAGACGACCATGAGGACCATGGCGCTATCCATGGACTCGGCCACGGTCCGTTCCAGATGCATTCTAATAGCCACCACGACCAGCCCAACGACGACGACCTGGAGGATCTCGACGAGCGCGAGCCACTGATGCGTAGCAGCGATGGACCCACGTCGTCGGCGATCTCACCGAGCACGGGATCTGGGGACGCGATCCGCCGCAATCTCCGAGGCCCCAAGGCCAAGCGCAGCTGTACGGATCTCTGGGCGCTCATCCTGTTTGCCGCGTACTGGCTCGGCATGCTCGTGCTCGCCACGTACGCGTTCACGCGCGAGAGCAACGCCGAGTTTGCCAAGTACATCAAGGACGGCGTCGACTTCCAAGGCCACTCGTGTGGCGCGAAGCAATTTGTGTACTTTCCCGACTTTCGCGAGAATCCCGACTTTGGATTCTGTGTGCGAGCGTGTCCGACCAAGGATGGCGAAACCCTCACCGTGGATTTGCCGCTTGCATCGGGAAAGATTGATGGCAACGGTTCACGCGTACTGGAGCGCGTAACCTTCAAGACGTACGCGACCCACACGTGGAGCTATGCTTGTGCGCCAGCGAATGGTACGTGTCATCCAGCCCTTACATTTTTCTTTGAGGTTTTCTTATAGCCTGATCACTGTGTAGTCGCCAGCGAAGGCGTCTTGATTATGCAACTACAAGACACTGTCGGTCGATTTGTTGGTGCGCTTGGCGATGTACGTTCTAGTAGTATGTGTGGCAGATGGGAGTCAGTCTTCATTTGCTCACTCATAGCTGATGTCTCTAGTGCTGGGATGCGATGCTGATTACATGCAGCATCGCGCTGGGTACGGCTGCACTGTATCTTGTCTTCCTTCGCTTCTGTGGATGCTTCACGGTGTTTCTCTCGACCGTCGGAATCGAAGGTATCTTGGTGTATGCGAGCTACCGCCTGATCCAAGCCTCGGCCGATCCGTTGTCATTCCCCAATGACCCGGCCATAAAGAGCTCGATCCAAATCACGGCTATTATCGTGTGCTGCAGTGCCGTCTTGTTCTGCTTGCTCGCGATCAACATGCTGCCACGGCTGTTGCTTGCTGGGACGTTCATCACCCACGCATCAAGGGCGCTCTACCAGTTGCGGCGACTGCTTATCGTGCCGTTTATTTCGTATGTGATGCTACTGCTACTGTTCTGGTGGGCGACGCTCGTGACGATCTGCATCTTCGGTGCCGGGAAGACATCCACTCGTGTCGCGACGGTAACCGCCTCGTCTCCGCCTTCGATCCAGATCGAGACTGAGTCATTCCAGATCAACTACGACTTGCGGTGGTTCTTCGTTTTCCACGCGTGGGGAGTGTACTGGACAGCGACGTGGATTCTCTCAATTGGCGAAATGATTACGGCGACGGCCGTGTCAATGTGGTACTTTGCTCCAGACGACAAGGTCACTTCGCTCAAGGTCCTCCAGTCAGGTGGTGGCCGTAGTCCTGTCTCATACGCCTTTCGCTCGACGTTCCGTTTCCATCTTGGTACACTCGCATTGAGCTCAGCGACGGTCACACCCATCAGCTACGTGCGCTCCTTCTTCGCGTACTTGGAAGACAAGAACGAATATGACAGCAACGTCGTCACGAAGATGCTCGCGCGCTGCTGCTGTGTACGTGGTGTGTTTGCTCCATCGAATCGCTGTGCAATTAACCAACTAACGGGGTCGCCTTCTTGTGGGGTACAGTGCTGTAGCTGGTGCTTCAACTACTGCCTCAAGTTCATTTCCAAGGAGGCAAGCTACGTGACAGCAATCCAGGGCACCAACTTCTACCCATCTGCAAAGGTACTTTGAATGGGCGATTCTGTGTCTCGTTGATCGAACTCTGACGGTGTGAATTCCCAGCTCGCGCACACGTTGATTTCTTCCAATCTCCTTCGTGTTGGAGCGTTGAGTCAGATCGGATACGCTTCGGTGCTGCTGGGCAAGCTCATCGTGTGCTTTATCACGTGCTTCATCGCGTGGTTCCTGGTCGACAGCGTCTCGTCTCCCGTGCTCCCGCTTCTTGCGATCGCGCTCTTCTCGTACGGTGTCGCCCACGCATTCATGACGGTACGTGCTGAACACCAGCCGTCCATGCGACATGGATGTAGACACTCATGCTCGTGTTTCTCGCAGATCTATGAGACGACGATCAACGTGCTGCTCATGTGCTTCACGCTGGATGAGAACATGCACGGCGGTCGCGGGAACACGGTCCACGCCCACGCCGCGCTCGTGCGGTCCGTGAACGACCACTTGCGGCCCAAGTGGCAGACCTCGCTGTAGATTGCGAGAGGGGAAGGGAGGCGGCCACTCGCGTCACGGTTTCTTAGTTCTTAACTTGAAGACAAAAGCATGGACTCGGATTACTTTTTGCGACTTGTGGGGTCGGCGAACCCACGGTGGCGTCAACGTTCCGTGTCAGGGAGCTCCATTTCGATCGAGATCACCAGAGAAAAAAGAGACAAAAAACCAGAGTGATGGTCGTCGAAGTTGATCAACGATTGTGGGGCGTGCGACGCGGTAGGTGCATCGTCATCACTCACCGTGTCGCAGAAAGGGTTCTGCTTCTTATATACGACCAACTTCACGGGCGTCCCCCTCACTGTTTTTTTTTCATTCTCCGATTCTCCTCCAAGGAGCGACAAGTCATATTCACTCTCTTCTCTCACACAACCACTCCACCATGGTGCTTTCCAACG